>VZSF01006321.1:0-35500 GCA_013398295.1 Chionis minor
CAGCTGAAGAGAAGGCTGGGTATTTTGCCAATGCATTTGCCGCTGCTCTTAAGCTGCTGCTTAATCAAGGGAGAGGAGCCACAGGATCCTCCTCTAATGTACGCTGTTAGAGTTGGGATAAGCTGGGGCACCTGCAGCGACAATGTTGGCGAGGTAGACCAGTACAGCCTAAAGGACTTAGCGTAAGTCAGAAACCTCCTCCTGCTCATCCAGCCAAGTGTAATCGTTGTGATAAATTGGGTCATCAGAGTATAGATTGTTTTTCACTTTTTAAGAAAGACGGGACTCCTTTGGGAAACTCCCGTCAGAGCGTGAAACCGACACCCCGGGCAATGACAGCAAATCAGGGTGTCTGGTCGATCATCCGCATCTCGAAAGGGGATTTTTGTATTACTGGGAGTTATTGACGCAGATTATACAGGCACAATTGGCATTATGGTACAAACGTGTTCTCCGCCTGTAAATATTCCAAAGGGATCTTAAAATAAGGACTATTGATTATCCTTATAGTGTTGATAATTTTGATATTTGTGCCATGTATAATACCTTCTGTAAAACGATCGATACAGAAATCTTCAGAGGAAGTTTGGGCCGCCAAGCTAAAACAAAAAGGGGGAATTGTGGGAGGCTTTTTGGAAAGCAACGGACACATTGAACTAACGAGCTTATGAATTTTTGTGCAACAGAAGAGATAAGAGACGCGATGAATGTACAGAACAAGCTAGTATAGTCTGAAGGTTAACATGAAGGAGGAATTCACACGCTGATACTGAAACTGCTGCAGCGCCTAAATAGATGATGAACGTGTGTTGCTAAAAAATGGACTTGGTATACATAGTAATAAAGCGTAGACAATAAGTTACAGCTGTGTTTAACCAATAATAGTTTGTGTGTATAAGTTTAGAAGCATCTGAGTCCCACCGCACCTGGCCATCTCGCTCCGCCACCTTTTCCCATGGGCATGGTCCCGCTTTGGCTGGGGAGAAGGTTGCTTAAAACCACCCCATTTAATTGGGGAAGAGCGCAGATGTTCCCTGGGGAGCTGGGGGAGATGCCAGGCTCCTACAGCGACGGGTGAGGTGGGGGATGCCCGTGGCGTGGGGCTGGTGGGGGATGCCCGTGGCGTAGGGCTGGTGGGGGAGAGCATCCCTGCTCCATCGCCACCTTGGGGACCAGCACAGGGGAAACTGGGGCTGGGAAGAGCTTCAGGACAGGAGGGAGACACCCGTTCCTGGAGCCGTGGATGTGAATGGTGCCAGCTCTGTCCAGGTGTGTCTCCACAGAGGAACAGGGCTACCAGGACATTGGGAAAGGTTAGCCGTGGCTTTTCCATCCAGCAGCTGCTGGCCCATGGTGCTCCCCTCACTTGGCCCAAAGTGGCTTTTTTTTTTTCCCCTCCTTTCCTGGAAACTGGTAAAAGATTCTGCAGAAGCCGTGTTGGGCACCGGTGGGGAAATGATCCGGGACACAGAAAGTGAGGTCACTTTTGATGAGGTGCCAGGCAGAGAGTGCGGTCTGCCGGACACGGAGCATCACCCACCATCATCCCCCGGAACCTGGGGAGGAGCAAAGATCCAGGGGGACCCTCGCGGCCATCACCACCTCGCCACGAGGACCTGGGCTTTGCTCTCCGCTTCCCCTGTGGCACAAAAGCACTGAGCCGAGCAGCCCACGGTGCTCCCACCACCATCTCCACCCATGAGGCAGATACACCCGGAGAACGGTAGGGGGAAAAAAAAAAGCCCTAGGGCTTCTTCTGCCACGCAGAGAAGAGCTTTTTCCCTGTTTTCCAACTCATCTCCCGCTTGCATCACCATAAAACCTCAGGCATTTCAGCCCATCTCCCAGTAAAGGCAATCCCCACACCTCTAACCACTGGGACAACCTCCAGCGTGTGGTTTTTGGATCCCAATGCCAGGGCTGACCCCAGGAAAGGGGTCGGTGCTGTCGCTCAGGACCCTCCAGAAGCCCAGAGCGTGGCCGTGGGACATCCCGTGAGGCTGCCCCATTCATCCCTCCGCGCTCGCTGCCCACCCAAGCCCCATCTCCAGCAAGACCACCATCCCCACCGGAACCCGTCCTCCTGGGCATCTCCCCAAGCTGCAAGAAAGGCAGTTAGGGACCCGGAGGGGTTGGGAGAAGCAAGGAGACCGTCCTGGGTGATACTGGCCACGCTGTCCCAGCCCAGGTCCCGTCCCAGCAGCAGTGGGGTTAAGCTCGGCCGGGCGGGCGGCTGGCCGGGCGTCAAGGTGGTTGCTCCATCTCAGCGAAGGGGCCGGAGAGCAGAGAGGGAGCGCTGCCCTGCCCGCCACCATGAGCGCAGGCAAAGGTAAAAGGCAAGGGAACCTGCCCGTCTCAGGGGGGAGAGTGTGGGGGGGACAGGCAGGGCAGGGAGTTGGGGTTGGGGCTGGAGGGAGCTGCTAAAACTCCTGCTGGAGCTTGGCACTCAAGTCACCCATGGCTTTTCTCCCCCCATCCACAGCTACCAAGACATTTTGGGAGCCCCTGCGGTGCTCTCAGGCACCCACAAAGCTGGCTGGGGGCCGCGGGGACGGGCACAGGCAGCGGCACCAAGTGCCCGCTGCTCCGAGGAAGAGCAAATTAACGGGGGGGTGGCTGGGGAGGAAGGGGGAGAGGGGACCGGGGGCACTGCTGCTGGCCTTTCCCCAGGGGAAATGAATACAGAGGGATGAATTTTGGGGGTCCACGCATCCGAGGGGTCAGAGCTGTGACCCTCTCCCAAGGGCAGACCCAGCCCCCAAAACCTCCTGCAGCTGCCCAGTGTGTGCGGGGGGCTGGGATTGACCCCTCCACCCATCCCCCTGGCGGCGCAGGCACCCGGGGGGTGTCTCCCAGGGGGTCCCCTAGGGCAGCCATCGCCCCAGACTGACAGCGTCCCCCTTCCTCTGCGCCCCGCAGCAGGCGTCACCCTCCTGCTGCCCCTGGCCCTGCTGCTGGCCACTGCTTCCCAGCCCCCCGGGGGGGACACCCTGAAGGACCAGGGGGACACAGAATCCCCCCGCTGCCCCAGCCCTTGTGCCTGCAGCTTGGATGACTACAGTGAGGAGCTCAACGTCTTCTGCAGTGCCCGCAACCTGACGCACCTGCCCGAGGACGTCCCCCCCAGTGCCAAAGCCCTTTGGCTGGACGGCAATAACTTCACCCTGCTGCCGGCTGCTGCCTTCAGGAACCTCTCGGCCCTGGATTTTCTGGATCTGCAGAGCAGCCAGCTGGCCTCCGTGGAGCAGCACGCCTTCCACGGGCTGCGGAGCCTCTACCACCTCCACCTCGAACGCAACCGCCTCAAGCACTTGGCTCCCCACACCTTCTTGCACACCCAGAACCTCGTCTCCCTCAGCCTCAACAACAACTACTTCAGTAAGGTGGAGGAAGGGCTGTTTGCTGGGCTCTCCAACCTTTGGTACCTGAACCTGGGCTGGAATTCACTTGTGGTCCTGCCTGACAAGGTCTTCCATGACTTGCCCAACTTGAGGGAGCTGATCTTGGCCGGGAACAAGCTCCCCTACCTCCAGCACCAGCTCTTCTGCAGCCTCACCGAGCTGAAGGAGCTGGACCTGAGTGGCAACGCGCTCAAGGGCATCAAGATCAACATCTTCGTCAAGCTGCAAAAGCTACAGAAGCTGTACCTGAACCACAATCAGATCAACGCCATCGCACCCCGCGCCTTCATGGGCATGAAGTCCCTCCGGTGGCTGGATCTCTCTCACAACCGGCTTGTCTCACTCTTCGAGGACACGTTTCTGGGCCTCCTGAGCCTGCATGTCCTACGCCTGTCCACCAACTCCATCACCAGCCTGAGGCCCAGGACTTTCAAGGACCTCCAGTTCCTCGAGGAGCTGCAGCTGGGGCACAACAGGATCCGGAGCCTGGCGGAAAGGACCTTCGATGGACTGGGCCAGCTGGAGGTCCTCAGCCTCAACAACAACCAGCTACAAGACATTAGGGTTGGGGCATTCCTGGGGCTGTACAACGTGGCGGTGATGCACTTGTCTGCCAACTGCATCAAGGTCCTCCCCGACTATGTCTTCAAGGGGGTCACCAAGTTGCACAGCCTCCACCTGGAGCACAGCTGCCTCAGCAGGATCCGGGCAAACACCTTCTCCAGCCTCTCCAGCCTGCGGCGGCTCTTCTTACAGCACAATGCTATCTCCGTCATCGAAGACCAAAGCTTCAGCGAACTGCACGAGCTCCTGGAGCTTGACCTGAAGCACAACAGGCTGAGCCACCTCTCGCCCCGGCTCTTCGTGGGTCTGAGCAACCTAGAGTACCTCTTCCTCTCCTCCAACCAGCTGCTGGAGATCTCCCAGGATACCTTCAGCCCGCTCCAGAGACTCTTCTGGCTTGACCTCTCCCATAACCAGCTGGAGACGCTGGACAACACCGTCATCTCCCCCCTGACCAACCTGCGGTACCTCAGCCTGAGGAACAACTCGCTGGAGACCTTCTCGGTGGGCTTCCTGTGCGCCTCCTTCGCCCTGGAGCAACTGTGGCTGGGGGGCAACAACTGGCATTGCAACTGCTCCCTGAAGGGCCTGCGGGACTTCTCCCTGCAGCACCCCGTGGTGGTCCCACGCTTTGTGCAGTCCGTTGCTGAGGGGGACGATGCCCACATCCCCATCTACACCTACAACAATCTGACCTGCCTCCACCCCCCGGCCATGGCGGGCCTGGACCTCCGCGACACCACCGAGGACAGCTTTGCTCACTGCTGATGCATGCCAGCCCTTCCCGGGGAGGGGGGGGATGCACCACGGACCCTCGCCCACCTCCTCCCCAGCCCCACTCTGGACTCCCCAGCGCAGCAGCAGCAGCTCTGGCTCCGCAGCAGCCCCAGTTTAGCCCAGTTTCGCCGCTACCAGGTCCCTGGGGCAGCAGCAAGGAGCCATGCCCACACGATGCTGGACGGTGACTTCTGGCAGGGAAAGACGGGCACCAACTCCCCAGGTGGGCTTTGCTGGCTTCAAACTGGAACATTTCATTCCTTTAATATTTAAACAGCAGCTGCTGGGTTAGTGCGGTCACTCCCAGCTCCGGTTGGGATCACAAGCATCTCTCTCTCAGCCTCCAGGATGGGGGACAAGCTGCACCCTCAGCCCGGCACCCTCCCCACGGTGAGGAGCATCCCTGATGGGGCCGGGACCCACTGGGACAAAGCAAAGCATCCTCCTGCCACAGAGAAATCCTAGGAGCTCCCCCACCTCCGAGCTTCCCAGTAGGTTTAGGGAAGGGGGAAGATGGCTTGCTTTAATCATTCCTTGCACTAGCAGGTGTAGGCAGGGTGCAGAAAGCCGCACACGTCACTTACCTGATAAATTGGAGCAGACAAATAAACCTTTGGAGCTATCGCAACCCACCTTGTAAGTATGTTTTTTCCAAAGCACGTGCCGCACCCGGCCGGGGTTTCTTATCGGAGCCCCTCGGGGCTGGCAGGCACAGGGCAAGGAGCGCGGGCTCCCCAGGGTGCTGAAAAGAGTTCGCAGCGAGTTTTCGGCAAGCCCCGGGTGGGTGGCATGTGCCCAGGGAGGGAGCGAGAGGTGACTGGTCATTCCGTAGATGCCAACAGCCGGGTCAGGCTCTGGCCCCGCTGCCCAGCTCTCCAAATCCCGGATAAGCGACCAAAGGTCAGACAAAATTTTCCAGGAAAAGTTGCACATGGGGAAACCCATCAGGCGCCGAGTCCTCATGGCGGGCGCAGCACGAGCAGGGACAGATGCTCCTCCTGCTCGCCTCCAAAGGATGGCTGCCAGCTATAATCCAGTTTGTTAGTGGATAATCGGAGATTTCCCCCTGCCTCCCCAAAACAGCACTGCAAAGGTGAGTCCCAGGAGTGGAGAGGGCACCCAGGCAGGAGGGGCTCAGAGTCCGGGAGGGAGGGAGGGAGAGAAGATGCAAGGACAGCACCTTCCTTCGCTTCCCCAGCTTAACTCCGGCCTGCAAGAGCAGGGCAGGTCCCATGGGAGCAGCAGCTCCGGAGCTATGGAAGGAGGTCCAAGGGAACAGGACACCAAGCAAGGAGGCAGGAACCACGTAGGGAACACAGAGGAGCCCCCCGTGTGGCAGGGGCGTGGAGAACAGCCACGGCAAAGCATCCCGCGAAGGACTGCCGGGGCCAGCTTTTGGCAAGGCAAGGGACCAGCGGGATCTTGAACCTGGTATGGAAGGAGGAAAGATTTAGCTGAACCCCAGCAAGGAAAGCAGGGAAAAGCAGGAAACACCTAGACGGACATGGAGTACCCGAAGTGTAATACCAAGACTCACAGCTACAGTGAGGCCTAAAGCCATGGAAAAATGCAAGTCACAGACTTGGATTTTTAAGAAAACTGTTTACTGCCTGGAACCTTCGAAAATATTCCTGAGTCACAAAAACCCCCAGCAGACCAAAAAAGGCCTCATTTCCAGTGTGGCAGGATGCAGACCTCAGTCGGTAGATCTCAAAGGTGCTTCCTCACGCGAAGCACATGCCGCGCCCTCACCGGCCCATCAGGAACCAGCGATCCGAGGCGTCAGAGCAAGGCGGCCTGGCTCAGATCCACATCAGAGCATCCAGCATGAACTCACCAGCCATTGAACGAAGTACCATATAATCCATCACGCAAGGAAACTCACAGAAGGCGGCAGCAGCACTTGGAGCCATGATCCAGATGATCGGTGCCGTTTGTGTTCAATGAGGGAAGAAGAGTTGATGGCATTTGCCACTGCAGCTGCATCGGGCGACTGCCAGAAGCACCGCGGCAGATGAGGCGCCGGGGACACAAGCTAGAGCTTCCCGTGCACAGGAAAAGGCTGGCTGCGGAGGAAGGCGCTGCGTGAGTGGGGCTAGGAACAACTGTACCATCCAGGCAGAGCACTGCCACGTGGAGAAGGCAAGAAGCAGGCTGCCGCTCCGCCAGCAGGAGCGGCATCTCTTCAGATCCAAGGGGATGGAGAAGCACTCCTCCCTCCCTCCATCACACCCTACTGGGACAGTTTTATAGTTGAACAGGTTCTGCGTCCCCTTTTCCTGCTGGCACAGGCCGTGGGTGGTGCTGCCAGGCAAGAGTCCAGCTCCGTACCCTCCCCTCAGGAGCTCCGCTGCGACGTAACATCCAAGATCTGCTGGGCGATGTGAGCCAAGGCAGGGAAGGCAGAGCTCTTAGGAAACTCTTGGATGAAGTCTCGGCCTTCCTCCAAGCTCTGGCTTAGCTGGGGGTCCAAGGGAACGCAGCCTGCGGGACAGGAGGAACGGAGAAAGTGATTGCTTGCTTACTGCAAGGCAAAGGCCCGGAGTCAGGATTAAAGGCCTGGAGTTGGGATTAAAAAAATACAAATAAAGAAGCAGCAGGAAAGAGGGCAACCACTACCCTCACTGACCTCTCCAGGAGCTGCTTCTCACCAGCAACTGCTCCCTCGGGGTCCAAGACCCCCGCCACACCTCAGCGCTTCGTTGAGAGACACTCTCCCATCCCGATCCCACCCCAGTCTGGAGGGCAGGGTTCAGCCCTCAGCCCCTATTTCTCAAGGAGACTCCCGGGCATTCCAGGATGGCTCTCGTCGCGGCTTCAGGCTCACTCACTCTGTCACAGTGGGCTGCTGATCACCACCAGCTCTGCCCCAACGGGGCCAGATGCCCACTCTGACTGGTTTGGATGGTGGAGAAGCAAAGCACGAACCACACCTCATCTCTGTCCGGCTGCCGGGGGGGCTCCCAGGGATCAGAGCCCGCCTGCCCCCCATGACGCTGCATCTCCCTGCTCAAACACTCCCACAAGGCATCACCTCTAACCGCAGAGAGCTCTGCTCAAGAGGCCAACTCACCTAGGAAGGGGACGCCAGCGTGCTTGGCCAGCTCCTCACCTCCCCCTTTGGAAAAGATGTTTGTGCACTCCTGAAAGGAGGAAGAGCAGAAACAGCAGGTCATAAACCCCAGAGTCCTGCGCTGCCTGCGTGAGCAGAGCCAGCTCCCTGCCACATTCCAGCCCCAGGGCACTGCCTTCACCCCGACCCTTCCCCAGCTTCCTTTAGGAAAGCAGAGCCAGTGTTTTCTCACCCCCCTAGCTCACCGCATTATCACTATGCGGTGATATCAAGCATTGATATCAAGCATTGGAACAGGCTGCCCAGGGAGGTGGTGGAATCGCCGTCCCTGGAGGTATTTAAAAGCCGGGTAGACGTGGTGCTGAGGGACATGGTTTAAGGGTGGTTTTGGCATAGGTTTATGGTTGGACTCGATGATCCTGAAAGCCTCTTCCAACCCAAGTGATTCTATGATTACCCTCGTGGCATTTGCCGATTTTCCACCCAAGGCACCGCATCCTGCAACCCCCCGTCAGGAAGGAGAACCCACAATAGCACGGTGGTCCAAATAAACTCACGGAGCAGTGTGGGCAGACAAAGCCGCTCATGTTCTCCACGATGCCCAGAACTTGTAACCCCGTCTTCTTACAGAACGTCAGCTCTCGCCTCACATCGCCTACAGATACGGCCTGCGGGGGAAGAGCAGCGGAGGTTAGGGGTGTCCATCTGTCCAGAGGGACCGTGGGTCTGGAGCAGGCATGCACCAAACGAGAAGCAGATGTAGTGGTCACGCACAGGTCGGCGCGAACACCCACCCTGGGGTGCATATTTGCCCCCAAACCATGCCCAGAAGCCTGCACAGGAACTCCAGTTCAGCCCCAGCCGGCTGCCCTACCTGGGGTGTCGTGACCAGGATCGCTCCGAGGGGCTTGTAGGGCCGCAAGGCCTCCACCGTGGAGATGTGCTCGTCAGATGTGCCGGGTGGCGTGTCCACAATGAGGAAGTCCAGGTCGCCCCAGGCCACGTCACCAACAAATTGTTTGATCAAAGCTAGGGAAATAAGAGAGGCAGGAAAAAAAAAATAAATTCCGGTTTCAGCAGGTGCCCTGGGAGCCATGGGCCAGTTGGGACAGGGGTCAGGAGGCACGCCGGGTGACGAGGGCCCAGGGAGAGACAGCAGGGCTATCTGTCAGCACAACATGGACTGCACTCTCCCCACCCGAGCAATCCGAACCCACTCAGGCAGAACAGGAGACTTGTCTTGCTCCAAGGAACAACCTGCTCAGAAAAGCCTGGCCCCCAGCAGGAGCAAACGCCACCTCCAGGAGGGTTTGCAGAAGGTTCCCAGCACTGGAAGGTGGTTACCAACAGCAAAACGGTTGGACTCGACCATCTTATGGTTGGATGCAATGATCTGGAGAATTTAGCCTGGAGAAGAGAAGGTTGAGGGGAGACCTTATCCCTCTCTACAACTCCCTGAAAGGAGGTTGTAGCGAGGTGGGGGTCAATCTGTTCTCCCAAGGAACAAGCGATAGGACAAGAGGAAATGGACTCAAGTTGGGCCAGGGGAGGTTTAGGTTGGATATGAGGAAAAACTTCTTGACCGAAAGGGTTCTCAAGCATTGGAACAGGCTGCCCAGGGAGGTGGTGGAATCACCGTCCCTGGAGGTATTTAAAAGACAGGTAGACGTGGTGCTGAGGGACATGGGTTAGGGGTGATTTTGGCAGTGTAGGTTTATGGTTGGACTCGATGATCTTGAAGGTCTCTTCCAACCCAAGTGATTCTATGATTCTATGATCTTAAAAGTGTTTTTCCAACCTAAATGGTTCTATGATTCTAAAACCCAACTGTACCGTTTTTCTTGGGTCCTCTCCACACCACGGCATCATCCGGCTTCTCCAGCAGGAAGCCGATGGACATGAGCGAGATGCTCTTGTCTTGGTCCACAAAGACGGGGACCCAGCCGCTGTCACACTGGTGCACGTCATTGTCTTGCACCCTGAACATGCGGGGTATGCTGGGGCCACACAAGTCCACGTCCAGGATCCCCACCTGCGGGCAACAAGGCAGAGCCCTTCAGACAAGACTGAGCACAGCGGCAGCATCCGGCCACGCTCCTTCCCGGGCTGGAAGGGGGCAGGGAGGGGAGGCAGCACCCTAATTTGGGCTGCTCACAGCACTTCACAGAACCCAGTCTAAGCTCAGCAGCCAGATTTGAAATACAGTTTCAAAAAACGGCTTTAAAATTTGACTGCCGCCTTGGTCTTCCTCTCCTTGGGAAGCATCTCCTGGGTACTTCCAGGCGTGTTGGGGAGACCCTTATGCCAAACACCTGGCAGGATCCATGTGGCATTGGCTCCACAGAGCCTTTAAAAAAAATACTCAGGGAATTCAGCCTGTCTCGTGCCCACACCATTCCTCTTTGTCCCCATCGTAACGCTGTCCTTTGGCTCACTTCACGCCACAAAGGGGGTGCGTGTTATGCCGCAAAGTGACAAAGCCATTTCTCAGTGCCTTGGCTTCAAAAATAACGACTCTCGGGCAATTTTAGTCTCTTGGCTGAAGGGGAAAGTGAACTGCAGTTACCTGCGCTGGATCGAGCGAGTGCAGAATAAAGAAACACTCGAGCTTCTAGCCCAAACAGCATTTTTGCACAGAGGATCTACACGTTGCCCACACGGGATGTGTATACGCAAAGGACAAGCAGAACCCAGCCCAGCTGGAGGTCGGGAAGGGGAAGACAGAGCTCGGCATCCCACAGACTCTCGCTCACCTTCTTCCCAGAGTGCCGCAGCGACAGAGCCAGCTCGGTGGAGATGGTGCTCTTCCCCACGCCACCCTTCCCGGAAAGCACCAGCAGGATGTGCCGCACCCCAGCCAGGTTGTTTTTCTCTGGAAGGAACGATAACAAAGCATCAGCGTCTCTAACGAGAGCAATAATGAGGCATCAGAGTCTTTCCTGATGCCAGACAGCGGCAGCTGACCAGCCAGCGCGGAGACACGGGTCTCCACTGAGGGTGACAGCCATCATCTGCTCCCACGAGTCTGGTTTAAGCGTATGGGAGAGGGAAAGACGAGGTGGATGTGCCACAGCCCTTTTGCCATTGGAAAAGGGACAACAAGAGCAACAGCAGTAAACACTCTGCAGGAAGTAAAGGCTTTGTCCTGGTGACCTAAGCAGTAATTAGGTGGCAAAGCAACAAACACCTGCAGGGCCTCGTCATGCCAGGCCTGCGCCGGGCTCAGCCCGTGCACTCGCAGGGAAGGGCTGGGAGGCTGTCGGTGAGGTCAGGCCCTTGGTGTTTCCTTCCTCCCTGGCACACGGCTTGTCTCCTGGCACTCCCGCGCTCCTCTCCAGCCCCGGTGCCGTTTCTCACGGTGTGTCCAGCACCGTCCGGGCCCCGCTTTGTGCTCAGCTGCCACATCCCATCAACGCGGGGGGCTGAGAGCGGGGAAGGCTCGGGGCCGGTTTCGTGGCTGCGCAGGTGGCAGAGAGTGAGACCGGGCACTCCGGCCGTAGCCGAGCAAACGCCGCCCAGCCGGGCCCGCGTTCCCGGGCGGCCCATCACCTCCGGCCACTGACTCACCGGCCCAGGCCCAGCCCACCCCCGCGCTGCTCCGGCATCACACCGGCACCGGCAGCATGGAGCCCGGACGCAGCATGGCGGACCTCATCCGCACCTCCACCGACGGTAACGGCCCGGTAACGGGGAGGGGGGGGAACAAGGGGGGACGGGGAAGGGGGGACGGAGCCCCGCAGCGAGGTGCTCCCGGGGACACCGGCAGCGCCGCACCAAGCCCGCTTANGCCGCCTCCTCCATGCTGCCGCCCGGCACCACCCACTTCCGCCTTCCGCCAGGTAAAACCCCGCCCCCACAGAGTGGCAGGCAACGCCCCCAATCCCCAGCCGAGCGCTCGTCGGGAACCCGCCCTCCCAGGCTTTGCAGCCAATCCCAACTGTCCGCCTCCCCCTCTGCCAGCCAATGGGCTTGGTGTTTTCCCTGCGCGGCGCTTCCTGCCCCTCTGCAGTCCCAATGGCGCAGCTCCCCGAGGATTGACGCACGCCGCAGCCAGTGGCGCCGCTCTTCCCTCAGGCACCGCCCCTTCCCGCCTCCTTCGGCTGTGATCGACCGGGCGCTCAGCCAACGGCGAAGGACGCGGCGCGGGGGTAGCCAATGGGTGTTTNCCGGGCGCTCAGCCAACGGCGAAGGACGCGGCGCGGGTGTAGCCAATGGGTGTTTTGGAGGGGCGGGACGTCGTCGTGAGAGAATTGTTTATGTCCCGGGAGGGGAAAGTAGGTCAGAGCGCGGCGGCGGGACCGGGCCGTGGGGTCGCGCCGGGACGCGTCGGGCAGGTGGGACCGGGATCGGGACCGGGACCAGGACCGGGACCAGGACCAGGACCGGGATCAGGACCGGAGGGCGGGTAGGTGGGAGCCGAGGCCTGGGCCCGGCTGGGCTGGGTTGGGTTGTGCGGCGCGGCGCGGCCCAAGCGCGGCGGCCTGGCCTGGTCCGGTCCGGCGGCGCCTCAGGTGGAGGTGGGCTCCGTGCAGGGCCCGGAGCGGCGTCAGGGCGGACGGAAGCCCGGCGGCAGCTCCCCGGGCCGCCCGTCGGGGCCAGGCCTCGGGGCGGGCGGGGCGGAGGGTGCTGGGCCGCCGCCGCGGGGACTCTTCTAGGCCAGAGGAGCAGGAGACCCGGGCTGGTTTGACGATCGAGGAATCCCAGCTCGGGAGAGAGCGCAGGGATCACCCGGTCCAGCCTTTCCCGGCAAAAGCATGGTCTAGCCCAGGCGCCCAGCACCCTGTCCAGCTGGGGCCTGAGTGTCCTACGATGGGGAATCCACCGCTTCCCTGCGCAGATTATTCCAATGGCTGATTGTGGAGCGCTTTCCTCTTGCTTCCGATCAGAGCCTTCCCAGGAGTAACTCTTCCCCACTACCCCTCATCTTTTCATGTGACTCCTTGTAAAAACCATCCTCTTTGAATCTTTGGAATCTCCATCCTCTTTGTAGCCACCCTTTAAATACTGGAACATGGCAATAAGGTCTTCCCTAATCTGCCTTTTTTCAAGGCTGAGCAACCCTTGAGGTGTTTTCCCAACGTGGCTGTGCTTGGCAGAGGTGAGAGCCCCCTGATCTTGGCAGGATGGATGCCCGGAGATCTGCAGAGCATTCCATGGACACCTGTACAACCGGTGGTGGCTCAGCCTGTCCTGCTTTTCCAAGAGCTGCCAGCCTGTCAGGGACTGAGGAACAGGAGGAGCAGGGATGGGTGCCGTACAGCGGGCAGCGGGATGGGGCTGACCCCGCCGCACGTTTGTAGGATTCACGTTCATGTCAGGGAAGCACCAGAGCGGGTGTGCAGAGCGGCTCTCTGCGGCAGGGAGGCTGCTGGAGAGGCTGAGCAGAGGGAGCGAGTTCAAGGGATGGGAGAGGGGTTACGGCCCTGCAGGTGCCTCTTGGTGGGGAGTTGTTTTCTGTAAGGATGAACTTGGTGGGGGGGGAAAGAGATTGTGGGTGTTGAGGTTCCCCTGTCACATGGAGTGTAACGCTCCCGCGTGGTGGCTGGGAGCTGGCGGGCTCTGTCAGGCTGCACGCGGGGAAGGAGCCCATGGAAATCTGTCCTTGAGTAATATCCTCACTCAAGTTGGGAGACAGAAGCAGCTGTTTCACTTCTGTTTGTTGCCCTTGAGGCAAATCGGGACGTGTCCGTGAAAAGGCCAGTTTCCCTTCAGCGAGCAAGAATGTGGTCTCTCCCCCACCCCAAAGGCTGAGAGCAAAGTCTTCTCAGAGGTGAACAAACAGCCCTTCCCTGCAGACAGACACCCACAGCTCAGCCCCGCAGGGCCCCGGCGGTGGCCAGGACGGCGCAGGTGGCTGAGCAGCGTGGCCAGAGCCTGGGTAGCTCCCGGAGGGTGACGGGGGAGGCCGTGCCTTGGTGGCTGGCAGTCCTGATGCTCCCCAGGACAGCGGTCAGAGGCAGATGCTGGATCTATGCACTGTGGAAGGGGCAGCTCCTGCTGCCGTGGGGTCTTGGGAGTGTTTTTCGGGGCTGGTTCGGCACTTGGGCTTAGGGAGAAGTTGCCCTTGTTTGGAAAAAGAGGCTGAAGCTTGCAGAGCTCGCGATGCGAGAGGAACTTACTTTGCCTCACTTTATCCATGTGCTGATCCATTCCCGGGGGGTTGATGGTGACTTGGGGGGGGGTTGTTTCCGAGGGCAGAGCCTGGTGAGCGGTGGGTGGAAGCGGGACGTGGCGGCTGCGTGTAACCTCCTCTCCCTTGTCCCTGCAGCTTACCTCTCTCGGAACAGCATGGCACGCCGCACGCGGAGCAGCAGGGCCTGGCACTTCGTCCTGAGCGGGGTGCGGCGCGAGGCAGACACCCGGGCGGTCGCCTTGGCCACCGGCACGCGTGGCTGGGGCTACGACTCTGATGGGCAGGTAGGGCTGGCTGGCTGGCACTTGGGCGGCTCGGAAGTAACGGGAGGGAAAGCTTTCCTCTCCCCGGGCAGCGGGCACTTCCTCAAGGTCCGTGTAACTGAGCAGCTAGTCCTTCAGGACGCAGAACTGGCCAAAATCAGAAAAGACTTAATAAAATATACAGGCTGTCTAACGAGCCCCCTCAAAGTTTTCACGTGGGCTGTGGGGCTCCCAGCACATATTCCTGAGGCAGGGAAGGCTCAACCAGCCGTAGTCTGCTCCCCAGTTGCACACCACAGCGCTGTCGTTAGCCGAGCCAGGGAGCCACTCGACGCTCAGCTAAATGCTTTTTTAAGGGTAGAATGTGTGTGTGTCGCCTATAAAGTACATACAATATTTTTGAAATACTCCTTTTTTTAAGTAGTGATCTAAATACGTGTTTAAACTGGATCCGTTCTCCAATCTGGCTCACTGTGCGGCTTCGCTAACTTCTGGGTTTTGCGCAGCTGGTGTTGAAGGGAGTGGAGCTGCTCCAGTCTGTGAAGTTACAGTCTCGGATATCTCCCAACTGAAATTCTCTCCCCGTTTCCTGTTCTGTAACGTGCACATTGCTTCTGAACCTGGCCCAGGCGTGCAGATGTGCTGGAAGATGGGAACGCAGCAGGAAGAGCAGTCAGTAAAACAGTGCAAGGAGTGATTTTTTTATTCCCCTCCATCATCCTTCACTCCTTTCCCCAATTTTTGAGTGTGTGGGTTCAGTTCCCTGTGCAGCGGTGGGGACACAAGGAACTGCTCCAGGAGCTTCGGAGCTAGACTGACGCCTTACAAGGTCACTGCCAGAGCACGGTGTCCAAACCAGGCACTGTGCCCCCAGAAAACGAGCCTTTTCTCTGCAGTTGGATTAGCTTTGTGTTTCTGCAGTAATGGGAAGGGCTGGATTTCTCCGTAGCAGTAGTTAAGAAGGGCCAATGGAAGCCTGAAATCAAGCTTTTTAATACACAGGCTGGAGAAGGAGGGGTGGGCAGTACGTAAGCCCAGGTCATTTAAAATCCCACTGTCTTACGCAGCTACAAGGACACAAATTTAAAGGATTTTTGTCTTTAAATACTGTTTACAAAGTCTGCCGGGGGGGTGAGTAATGAGCAGGCACACCCGACCGGCGTGTAAATCCAGAGTAACTCACTGTCACCTGCGGTAACAGATTCCATGAGGTGACACTGAGCCTCCTGTAAGATAAGGAGCGCGACAAGGCTTGGACTCATACAGGGTCCAGTGCAGGGACACTTTGCTCTCTTGGCACCGGGGAATAGTAAATCAAGTTTTTGTGTTCATGAAAGTGAACATGAAAGCGAACAAAAGCCTTTTAATCCTTCCGTAGGTTCCCTGTGGGCCTGTGTGCAGCGGTGGCGTGAGGAGCTGCAGCCGTACTGCTTAACTCATTCCCGTTTGTTCTTCCCTTTCCCCCGGCCTGCCCTCCTGTCCCTTTTCCTCTTTTTTGCCTCCCTCTGTCCTCCCTCAGCTCCCAGGCTCTCTACAGCAGTGGTTTTCAGCGGTGTCCTCTGGTTTGGCGATGCCTGGGCCGGGGTCTCCAGCTGGCTGTAACCTGCCCATTGAAGACAGTAGCTTTAGCCCAGAATTCACTTAAAAATAGGTGTGTTAGGGACTTGCCACGCTGCTTGCCTGCTGTGACAGCTCCTCGCCCCCAAAAGGCACAAAGAACGTACTTGCATCATGCAGTGCCCTGCGCCGAGGGGTCTCTGCAGCTCAGGCAGATGGTAGCCAGGTCCCAAATTCGACTGGCCACGGCTCCTTGCCTCCCTGCAAGGCTGGCCAGGCCGGAGTGCGATGCAGCCCTGCCGCCACTGCCTCCGGCACGAGCCCGGGGACCTGCCCGCGTGGCTCTGCCAGCCTGGCTCCCTGAGCCTGGGGGCGTTCCGTACTGACCATTTCTCCGCTCTCCCCGACAGCACAGCGACTCGGATTCAGAGCCGGAATTTTCCTCCCTCTCGCCTTCCATCCCAAGCGCCATCCCTGTGACCGGAGAGTCCTACTGCAACTGCGAGAACCAGAGCGAAGCGCCCTACTGCTCCAGCCTGCATGCCCTCCACCGCGTCAAGGACTGCCAGTGCGGGGAGGAGGACGAGTGTAAGGAACGGGCTTCCCAAGGGCCTGCTGTAGTCCTTTGGGGTTTGGAAGTGGGTGCAGTCCTGGCCTGGCAGCATGGACTGCGCTCCTGCACGGATCCGTTGCTTTCCACGGGACCCTTATCTCCGTCCCAGCACGCGGTGCTCCTTTGTTTACGTCTCAAAGCCGGGTGGACTGTAGGAAGATTACAGGCACGTGTCTCCCATGATGTTTCAAGGGCTGAACTTGTTAACGCATCAGAGTTCAGCTCCGGGGACCTGCTTTCAATTCCAGCTGAGGCCACTGGTGAAACCAGCCCCAGCGGTTCCAGCCCTCTCGCCGCTGATCCCTGGGAGAGGTGGCAGCGCACCCGGCTGCGCAGCAGGACGTGCTCAGAGCAGAGGGGAGTGGTAGGCGGAGGGTGAGCTCGGGCTGGCTGAGAAAGCCCGTGGCATAGCGGAGCTGCTCCTTGAGCCTACGGGAAGTGTCGGAAAAAAGGAGGCTCCATCTGGTAGCCCCGGGCTAGCCAAAACAGGAACTGGTTTACACTGACAGCTTTGAGTTCAGAGCACTGAACCGTCTGTGGTGGGAAACGGCAGAATAGTTCAGGCCTCAAACAACTCTCTGCTGGGCACAGCTGAGGATTTACCCTCTTAAATGGTAAAAAAAAAATAAAAATAACACCCCTGATGTGCCTTCAGAACAGCTGTCTGTCTGTGCGTGGGCGTGATGGTGGCTTCCTGAGGGCCTTTGCCCATCCTTGTCCCCTCTGTGCTTCCCAGATTTCGACTGGGTGTGGGACGACCTGAATAAGTCAACAGCCACCCTGCTGACCTGCGACAACCGCAAGGTGAACTTCCACATGGAGTACAGCTGCGGCACCGCCGCCATCCGGGGGAACAAGGAGCTGGCAGACGGGCAGCACTTCTGGGAGATCAAGATGACCTCCCCGGTGTACGGCACAGACATGGTACGTGCGGCAGAGTCGCTTCTGGGCAGGCAGAAATGTCCAGTGGTCTTTGCCCAGGGACTGGGAGAATGAAGTACCACCTGCTGTAGAAGAAGATCAGGTTAGAGTCCATCTAAGGATCCTGAATGTGCACCAGTCCGTGGGACCGGATGAGATGCATCCCTGGGGTCTGAGGGCACTGGCTGATGAAGTTGTCAAGCCACTATCCATCATATTTGAAAAATTTTGGCAGACTGGTGAAGTTACCAGTGACTGGAAAAGGGGAAACATAACCCACATTTTTAAAAAGGGGGAAAAAGGAAGACCTGGGGAACTGCAGGCTGGATAGTCTCACCTCTGCCCGGCAAGGTCATGGAGTAGTTCATCCTGGAAACTCTGCTAAGGCACATAGAAAATAAGGAGGTGACCAGTGACAGCCAACATGGCTTCACTAAGGGCAAATCGTGCCTGACAGATTTGGTGGCCTCCTGCAGTGGGGTTACAGTGTTGGTGGGTAAGGGAAGAGCAACAGACGTTGTCCACCTGGACTTGTGCAAAGCATTTAATACTGTCCCACATGACATCCGTGTCTCTAAATTGGAGAGGCGTGGATTTGATGGACGGACCACTTGGTGGATAAGGAATTGGCTGGATGTCCACACTCAAAAGAGTTGTGGTCAACGGCTTGATGTCTGAGTGATGAGTGGTGTTCCTCAGGGATCACATTGGAACCAGTATTATTGAACGTCTTTGTTGGGGACACAGAGAGTGGGACTGAATGCTCCCGCGACAAGTTTGTGGATGACACCGAGCTGAGTTGATACTCCAGAGGGAAGGGATGCCATCCAGAGGGACCATGAGGGATGGGGCTGTGCAAACCCCAGGAGGTTCAACAAGGCCAAGCACAAGGTCCTGCAGAACCCCCCCGCCCCCTGGGCTCCATCCCCACAGCGGGGGCAGCAGGGCCGGGAGGGGGATTCTGCCCCTCTGCTCCTCTCAGGGGAGACCCCACCTGGAATCCTGGGTCCAGCTCTGGGGGTCCCAGCACAAGGAGGACACGGAGCTGTTGGAGTGGGGCCAGAGGAGGCCCCGGAGATGCTGGGAGGGCTGGAGCCCCTCTGCTGGGAGGACAGGCTGGGAGAGCTGAGGGGGTTCAGCCTGGAGAAGAGAAGGCTCCGGGGAGACCTTCCAGCCCCTGCCAGTGTCTGAAAGGGGCTCCAGGAAAGCTGGGGAGGGACTCTGGATCAGGGAGTGGAGCTGTAGGATGAGGGGTGACGGTTTTAAACTGGAAGAGGGGAGATTTAGATGAGATATTGGGCAGAAATTCCTGCCTGTGAGGGTGGTGAGCCCCTGGCTGGGGTTGCCCAGAGAAGCTGTGGCTGCCCCATCCCTGGAGGTTCAAGGCCAGGTTGGACGGGGCTTGGAGCAACCTGGTGTAGTGGGAGGTGTCCCTGCCCAGGGCAGAGGGATTGGAACTAGATGGTCTTTAAGGTCCCTTCCAACCCAAACCATTCTATGATCTTATGAACAGGACATAACCTCCAGCAGTTCAGCTGGGCCTCTTCATTGTAGGAAAGGAAATTAGAGCTGGGAGCCTTCAACTCCAGACTGAAACCTCTGACTTGCCTTCACCAAAACCTTTGGGTATTTTGGACTGTGCCAAGCAAAGGAGGGGAGTCTCAGTTGTGTTTTGCTGCTTGAAAAGGTGCTAAGCTTGTGTTGTTCTTCTTGGCCTTGCCTCCCAGATGGTGGGAATTGGGACGTCGGATGTGAATCTGGACAAGTACCGCCACACCTTCTGCAGCCTACTGGGCAAGGACGAGGACAGCTGGGGACTGTCCTACACAGGTAACGCAGGCAGGACGCTGGCCATGATGGCTGGAAGGGAAGCAGTGGGCATAAGTGTTGTCCTAAGGGGTTGAGAATGAAATGGTTTGAAGGGGATTGAGGCCAAAAAGGCCACCAGACCCGTGAGTCCTATTGTTAATGTGCTCTGGTACTGCTAAATCTCCACTTTCCCCTTTTCAGCGCCCACTCTGGGCAGGGAGGGCCAGGACCAGGCAGCGGAGGGATAGTTTAGGCACTGGGCCAGGCTGGACCAGTGGGAACTCGCAGGGCGGGAGTCGGGATGAATTCAGGGAGCACGGGCTTTGCGCTGAATGCCGGTTTTTGTGTTTTAAGGGCTCCTGCATCACAAGGGAGACAAAACAAACTTCTCTTCGAGGTTTGGCCAAGGCTCCATCATCGGGGTGCATTTGGACACGTGGCACGGGACACTCACGTTCTTCAAAAACCGCAAGTGCATAGGTGAGAGCAAGGGCAGCCGCAGCCGCCGTGGGCAGAGGGACTGGGAGGGAGCAGGAAATGCTGGCAAAGGAGAGGATCAGGGCATGAGGCGAGTGGGAGAAACGTTACCTGTGTTGATTAATTGATTGTGCTTTCAAAAGGTGGTTTTCCAAGCACTTTACCAACAGCTCTGTAGTTAATAGGCTCAAGGTAGCTGGGAGGAGTGAAATCACCTTGTCAGAACTAATGTGAAATCCCCTCGATGCTGTCCCCTACAGGCGTTGCAGCTACCAAGCTGCAGAACAAGAAGTTTTACCCCATGGTGTGCTCAACGGCGGCCAAGAGCAGCATGAAGGTGATCCGCTCCTGCGCCAGCTGCACGTCCCTCCAGTATCTCTGCTGTTACCGCCTGCGCCAGCTCCTGCCTGACTACGTGGACACACTGGAGGTGCTGCCCTTGCCACCAGGACTCAAGCAGGTGCTACACAACAAACTGGGGTGGGTCTTGAGCATGAACTATAGCACGTCGAAGCCTTCCTCCTCGTCGGGGAGCGACTCAGATAGCTCCTGTGGCTCAGACGCAGAGGCCTGCCAAAGGAAGAGGTGCAGGAGGACATAATGTCTCCGCAGACGAACTGCTGTGAGGGATTCAGGTGGGGTTTTGTTCCGCTGTCTGCGAGGGCCGGCCAGGCCTGCCGCACCTCTTTCTTCGCGGGGACTTCCATTTCTACTCATTTGCAAAAGTTCCTCTTACGCCGTTGGAAATCTTTAGCCTAAACATCCATCACATGCATTGAAAAGAGCTGTTGATTCCAAGAGGTCCCAGCTCTGGGAAACAGGTAAACTGCAGCTGGATGTCTAAGCTTCATCTCCTGACTTGCTCTCCGAGCCGTCGCCTCTTCCTCAAGGATCCGTCTTCCCTGCAGACCGGCAGCAGAGGTGAGGGAAGGCGGCCTCCCGCTTTCCAAGCACACCAGGCTCTAGTCAAGTAACTTGACTTGACTCATCAAAAGACAAAAATCAACGACCGGCCCTCTCCTCCTTGCTGCTGCGCCTTGGTTCGGTCCCTGCCCTGCCCTCGTCCCACTGCGGGGCAGGATAGCGCAGCAGCATGTAGGGAAAGGGGCTCCTGGGGCCGCCTCCGCGTGGCTGGTGTGAGAGAGCAGTTACCCTAGCTGAGCTGTCGGTGATCGTTCTTGAGCCCCCGATGACTTTAGTTGCTTTGCATGTTGGCTCCTGCTGCTTCTCCTGTATCAGAGACTGTATTAAACTGTAATGATCAAAGTAGAAACTGTCTTTGGTTCCTCTTGCAGGCCGGAATCTGAAGGTGCTTGTCAAAAATAGCCAGCCTGGGGGTTGTTCTCAACGTAACAGTGGTTTGTCGGATGTAGAGGAGGGTTCTTGCGCTCCCTGCTGAAACCGCAGCTGGGCTGGGATGGAGCTGCAGTGGAGCCAGACCTACACCTGTGGCTGCAGGGTTTTATAACGCCTGTCCTCTGGCAGGTTACGCCGGGACAAAGAACCCCAAAGCCCCAGCCCAGAGTCCGAGAATCAGTGTGGCTTCTGTGCCCGGAACAGCTCCTTGCCGAGACTTCTCAGTCGTGCAGCGAGAAATGCTGGATGAGAGCCTGGGCGAGCGACTAATCCAGCAGTGGCCTGGTACTGCTGCCGTATCTGAGCCACCCTCCGATTTTAGCCAAGAGCAAGAGGAGGGAGAAAGCGCTGTAGCTGCTCCTTGCGGATGAGGATGCAAGCAGTGCCTTAGGAGCAAACTGCGCGGCGAGAGGAGGGCTGGGGTGCTTAAGCGGCCCCCGCTGCCCAGCTTGCGTCGCGTTGCGGGGATAGGCTGGTTTGGCAGGGGCCATCCCAGAGCCGATGCAGCTGGAGGCCGGTTGAACAGCCACGTTTGGCAACTCTGCTTCCTCCTCTTCGTACCCCTCAGTGCCGAAGCAGCAGTGCTGCGGGAGCTGCTGGGCAGGGATGGGAGGAGCAGACTGGCAGGGAGGACAGTCCCAGGGGCTGGTTGCAGCCCGGCCACAGGCCCCCACGGGCTCTGCCACCCCTGCAGCGCTGGGGGCCGGCGCCAGTCCGGTCCCTGCGGCTTCTGACCGCTCCCTGCAGGGCTCACGCTCAGCCCGGGGCCTCTGCTCCGGGGGCTTTTCCCGGCCTCTGAACTCCCCTCCCTGGGGCAGCGTGTTTGTGGATGGTTTGGGTCAGAGCTGGTGCCATGAGCCAAGCGCAAAGGGTAGCGGAGAGAGGAAGGGGTTGGAGGAAATAGGGTGGGAAATGGCTTTTAACCTGTTCTCTCCATGGGTTTCCTCCCGGCATGGTCACTGGGAACACAGAGCTCACACTGCTGTCTTTTCCTCTGCTCCCATCACACCTGCAAAGGCTCCAGTAAAGCTTTTTGTATAATGCACGTTTATTCCCCACCGAGCCCCATGACTCCGCGCCTTTCCTTCCATCGCAAATCCTGATGGCTCTCGCTTCTCTGGTGACAGGCTTTGCATGAGAACCTTGATCAAGAGGGACAGGCTCATTCTCAATCCATCTGTATTTGTGCTGCAGCCAAAAAAAAACACCCCAGCCTGGCTGCGTTGCTCCTCCCCAGGAACTAATTCCAGTATTAGCAGATGGAGGCAGAAGAACCCCTGGGGAGGGGGAGGAACTTTTGTTCGGAGGATGCCCTCCCACTTCGGCAGCACCAGTTGGTGTTGCTGGGAGCCAGCGAGCTGCGCCACATGGGAGGAACTTCAGGGGTTCCTGTGTCACTGTGGAAAGCCCCAGTCAGCAATACCAAAACCGCAGGCACCGGGGAGTCCCTGACCCCTGCTGTCCTGGCTGCAGCTGCTGCAGAGTCAAAAAAAGGAGCGTTTGCTTTGGGAAAAGAGGATCCCATCCCAACGTGCCATTTCGCATGGAGGTTTCTGGAGCTTGTCTGGCATTTCCTCCTGTTGGGAGTTCAGCCAACAAACTCCCCTCCCCTGCCCTGAGCTCCATGTCACGCCAAGGATGCGGTTCCTCTCTGGCCAGCTGGTTCTGACACTTCGGAGTTTTCCAAAGCAATTCCAGCTGCCCGAGGAAGCTGGGAGCAGGACCCACAGTAACAGGTCCATTCCCACCAAAGAGCCAGCGAGGGGCAGGACATTAAAATCAGCACATGCTGCAAAAAAATATACGGCTCGTTCCAACAACTCACCAGAAAGGCAGCGCAGGACAGACTTCCCAAGCGGCTGTCTCGGCGGAGGAGCTGATCCTGCGCTGCTCAGGGAAAGCTCAGTAACACTTTCACATCCAGCCCTTGTTCCAACCATTCCCTAGCTCTTTTAGGAGACAGCCAGCTTTCCAGCTGGGCGAAGAGAAAGCTGGGGCAGCTGTAGGAGGAAAGGCGAGCCAAGAGGCTGAAGAAAGCATCTGTAACGAGACATTTATTGATGGTGCAGGTTTCTGTTCTGCAACAGAATCAGCTGCTTCCCCTGGCCGGGCTCCCAGCACCGCTGCCGTGCCAGCGGCAGCTCACCCACTGCCGAGTCCTGGCAGATAAAACAAGGAGACTGACCAGCATGGCCCACGGCCCCTCCGTGTGCTCAGGTCCAGGGCAAGGTCGAGGGCGGTGGATACCATGAAGAGGTGGACGTGGTGGGATAAGTCTGGCCAACGGGATGGTCTTTCCCGCTGATATCTGATTTCACTTGGCAGGAGTCGTTTTTCATCTTCTGTGCTGCATCCTTCCTAGGCCTTTGAGCACACGAGGAAGCAAGCAGTTAGCACAGGTGCTCTAAGAGAAGATTCCAGTCTCCCCTGCAAGGCTCAATCCCGTCGTTGCAGTGAGACACCATGACGGAGCCTTCATCCAAACACCCCAGAATCGGGCTAAAACCCAGAAGAACCAAAATCTCTCACTTGCAAACAGACTTCACACGTACTCAGAGTTGTGTGTTGCTCCTCCAGCGTGCAAGGAGAGAGCTGTAAAGCCAATTCTTCCAAAGCAGCTATGCTAGGGACAGAGATCAAAGCTCCCCGGGAAGAAAAATGAGAGGAGACTATTGACTACATGACAGTCTTTTTAAAAAGTTGTCACGGTTCCTGAAGTGAAAAGAGTTTATGTGATCAATGCTCACAAAAACAAGCACTCACTGATAAAAACGTGTCTTCATAAATCGTCTAAGCTGCTGTCAGAGGGTTAGGCAGCACCCTTGTCTAATCCTGCTCCCCCAACACCTCACTGGGCCAGTCTAGCTGACGAAGCAGCAGAAAGCCAAGAGGAGTAGGGAGAGGGAGCACTGAGTGAGCTAAATCAGCTCCCTGAAGGGTCAGGCAGCGGCAGAGCAAGGAACGCACGGGCTACACCACTGGATACCACAGCAAGCGGTAGAAGAGTTTAGGTGTCCCGTGGAAATCCCTCAGGGTCTGCAGGGGTGACACAGGTTTTCTGCTCGGGGGTGACGCAGAGCTGTCAGACTGTAACGGCAGCCACCGGAGTCACCCATTTTAAATAAAAAGAAGCAAAGCTGACGGACCGACCGTGTTTGATGAGGGCAATAGGATGCATCCAACAGCCCCTCAGCTGCACTGGCTGGGGCGCGCAGCCAAACATACCACCAAGCAAAAAACGCAAAGACACTTTGAGGGGTTCTGGTGAGGCGAGAGGGCAGGGAGAGGCCTGGAAGGGCTGACAGGAGGGATAAGTAGCTACAGCTCAAACACAGCGATGGTTCAAATCGCACACCCATCTGGAGACAAGCCTGGCCTTCCCGGAGAGCCGATTCCACATGCAGGGCCTGCTCGCTGCACCAACAAAGGCCTTGAAGCGAGGAGGCACGTGGCACCCCTCCCCGCCGTCACCCTCCAGGCTCTTAACAGGACACGGAGGGGTTTCAGGGTTGGCCATGACAGGAGGCCTGGGGAGGGATATGCTCCACCTATAGCTGCTGCTCTCGCAGGGCTGACTCCATTAAACTGCTGGAGTTGTCTCTTCCACGCCTGCCAGAGTCCTGTGCCGTCCTTCTCCGCTCGCACCCCACTGGCCCCAGGCAACTCCTGCGACTCCAGCTGTCTCCTGCAGACAGACAGACCGCTGAGAGCAAGACGTGGGGCCGGTGCACGCACCGCAGGCCTGCAGAGCCCAGACACTGCAGCCATCCCGCAGCATTAAGCAGAGGGCTTCCTTCTAAAACCTCCTTCTGCCCAGGCCTGATGGGTTTTTTCCTCCTCATAATTTTCTTTCCTTTCCTGGAAAGGTCCAGGACACCTTGGTGAAAAGATTTTCCTAAGGCCATCATTTTTGTTCCCTTCCTAGTGCTGAATCACCACTACATTCACCATGAGAATGGACAATTTTCATCAGCACAGAGACTAAAAATGATCTTGAGACACATCTCGTCCAGGCCCTTACACTGACAGCACCAAGGACAGGCTGACAGCTACAGATAAATAGAATCACACAATGGTTTGGGTTGGAAGGGACCTTAAAGACCATCTAGTTCCAATCCCTCTGCCCTGGGCAGGGACACCTCCCACTACACCAGGTTGCTCCAAGCCCTGTCCAACCTGGCCTTGAACCTCCAGGGATGGGGCAGCCACAGCTTCTCTGGGCAACCCCGGCCAGGGGCTCATCACCCACACAGGTGATAATTTCTGCCCAATATCTCACCTAAATCTCCCCTCTTCCAGTTTAAAATCGTCACCCCTCATCCTACAGCTCCACTCCCTCATCCAGAGTCCCTCCCCAGCTTTCCTGGAGCCCCTTTCAGGCACTGGCAGGGGCTGGAAGGTCTCCCCGGAGCCTTCTCTTCTCCTGGCTGAACCCCCCCCAGCTCTCCCAGCCTGTCCTCCCAGCAGAGGGGCCTCCAGCCCTCCCAGCATCTCCGGGGCCTCCTCTGGCCCCACTCCAACAGCTCCGTGTCCTCCTTGTCCTGAGGACTCCAAAAGCTGGATGCAGTACTCCAGGTGGGGTCTCACAAGAGCGGAGCAGGGGGGCAGAATCATCTTGACCTGCCGGCCGCACTTCTTTTGATGCGGCCCAGGATCACGTTCCCAGGACGTTCCTGTCACTTCCAGAGGTTTCCCAAAGCTCTGGGCTTGGGATGTAACCAAGTCCAGTGATATGACTTACTTGTATGGGCATTTCGCTACAGCCTCCGCTGGCGCAGAGACATGCTGGCCCAATTCCTGCCGCGTGCCTAGGAGCATTGCTTCCCTGTTACCCCACGGTTGCAGCACCACCAGAACCTGGAGGAGAAGCGATGGAGGTGACTCACGTAGCACGCTGAGCAGCAGGACAAAGACAGGCTGGGGTGGGCCAGCCGGGAGCCCGAGGCCCTCACCCTCCTCAACCCTCAGCCAGCAGCGCTGGTGTCAGCCCTGGCCACCAAAGGCAGCCAGCGAGAGCAGCAAGGACAGCCCAACAGTGGGACACATCCCTCGGGAGGGTAAAGCTGAGCTGGGGCTGGAAGAGGAGGGAAGCCAGGCTGCCTGCATTAGCTCTGTTCACACAGCGCCGCAGCAAAGCCTGCTCATCCTTCTTAGCTCCCAGTAAGCCAGCGAGTCATAACCCCCTTTGGGGCACACTCAGGCAGGGCAGGAATTGAGTTCAAGGGATATCAAACAAGGGTTTAGATGGTCTTTGACCTAGTTCAAGGCTGCTGTGGCATCACGAGGAACATTGCTGATCTGCTGTGGGACTCAGGTTCTGCAAGGCAGAGACCCAAGCGAGAACCAAATGCTCCTTTCACGGCTAAGTGGGCAGTTCTTGGTGGGGTTGCGCAGGGGAAGCTGGATCAGATCTGAATCAGGGTCTTAAGAACAAGAGGCTCCAAACTGTGCCTCGAAGTCTGCAGTCCCTCTTCAATCCCATTGCCAGCCATGGTGAAGGAGGATGCACCAGATGCAACCAGACCCAAGCCAGCCACCGCCTCCCTTGGCAAAGCATTCCTTACACACCAGAGCTCACCAGTGGGAGCCTTTTCCGCACAGCTCAACCCGAAGTAACATAAAACGTCAAGGACTGCAAGAAGTTTTACCTCCAGTAGCTCCTCCTGAGTTATAGCCTGCTCTGGGCCAGGCTGGGAGCTGGGATTCTGCTTTCCAGGGCTCAGTGCCCACTGCCTGCCCTGCTCCTGGTTACACCCACAAGGAAGACACACCACACACACAAGCTCTACGTATTCCCACCTCAGGGCTGCTGGCTGATCCAGAGGAAAAGGTCAGACTTAACCCACCCACATCTGTTACCTCCCAATCTGACTCAAAGCCAGAGATAAAGGTGTCAAATTTGCTCCAGGCCACCTGTCCTGCCTGCTCGTGGCAGCTCCCCTGCCAGGAAGAGGAGACCCAAAATCAGGGTGAGAGCCACTCCGTTCCTCCTGTGGCAGAACTCAACACACCACAGCTGATTTCTTTATGCATAACACTCTTGGGAAAGTTTATCCTCACAGGCTTAAGTGAGAAAGAGCCCAGGAGGCGGCGAGACAAGAGCTCTCCCTGGGAAACACTCCAGACAGGACAGGATGGATGGAGCTACTGTAGCTGCATCAAAGAGGGGAAGTCTGGAAGTGATCACAGCATCACCACGGAGGAGATTCCTCTGCTGTGCGTGTACATGGACAGGAAGAACCCAGGCATCGGGAGCAGCACACAAATGGGGTATTTGGGGACAAGAAAAGGGCTCCAGGCACTGAACATCTCTCAGGGCGTTGAAGAGCAGGACAATTCAACAAGAGCAGTTCCCTCAGCTCCTCAGTATCACTGTCGCCTTCCGCCCTGGGTACAGAGAGAAGCCCTGCCTGTGAACCCCTCCTGGCTACAAGATCCTCAGAGGCTGCTGTAAATGCAGGCGCAAAGTACCCCCACCCTCAAAGCTGCTAAACCCAAATCCTGGCCCCCGGGAGCATGGATGTTGTGATTCACAGCCACCATGCTGGCACCAAGTGTCGTGGCCTGGGCCACAATGGCCCAAACAAGCTGAGCGACAGACAGCAGAGCAGGAGAGAGAAGAAGAGAGACTAGTTTAGTAGAAACTAAACTACTTTAATGAAATCTAAAGGAAAAATAATAAAAAAGAAAATAATCAAATATACACAAAACCGTATCAAGCTCCCAGGATGACAATCACATCACCAGCAGGCACTAAGGAAGTGCCAGACTCTGTGACGGATGGAAACTGGATTTTGGGTTTGGATTCAGTATTGGGATCAGAGGCAGACAAACAGATTCCTCCATGGACACCAGCCATGGAAGAAAAAGAGGCCTGACCCTTTGATCCCTCAGCTTTTACACCAAGCATGAGGCAGACGGGATGGAATACCCTGCCGGGCGGTTTTGGGTCACCCGTCTTGTCCGCTCCTTCCCACAGGTGGGACTCCTCTATGCTTTTCCGCTTCCGACCTTCCAACAGGGCAAATAACACAGTTAGGAGTCCTTGGTTGTTACAGCAGTAAGTATAAGCAAGGGCCTCTCTACACACCGTGCCTTGGCATCACCTATAAACATGGGCCTCGTCACTCTGAGAGCAAATAGCTTTTCTACACGACATGCTGGTAATGTCAGCAGTTAGAAGAGGCCTAGTTAGAAAGTGGAGTTACTGAACAAAATCAGTCCTATTTTACCTCAAACCAGGACACCAAGTGTCAGCAGCTCAGCCCCGAATGCGTCCCCCCTGCAAACACGCTGATCTCCACCTGCTTCCCTGGCACAGCCGCTCACCCGGCATGTACCAGCTGTTGGCACCCGGCCTGACCATGGCCAGGCTGTAGGTTTTGGAGCCCCCCAGACTGGACAAAGGGTCCAGTCTTCAGGTCAGGCTGACTCACTGACCTGACAGTCAGTGAGAGACAGTGAGACCTGTTTTTGACGTTGACAAAACTCTGAAGCAAAGACAAATCACGCCCAAGTCTGCAGCAGCCTTCCTCTCCGAAACACCCCTCCCCGTCGCCAGCGCGACAGCGGGGCCTTCTCCAAGGAGGATCTCCTCGGTGGGAATGTGCGGCAGCCAGCCTCAGACTGCAGCCGAGAGTGTTGCCTTTGGGCAACAGTCCACATGCCACATCTGCCAACGTCCCACTGCTTCTTCTGGCTCACCTTTTTCTTTCCTGAAGCGTCAGCACTGATCTCCTCACAGACACTGCCTAGTCTAGCCTGTCATTCCCTCATCTTGGATGAGGCTGGATGGACTGGGAACTTCTTGGAGCAGAAGTACAGGCTGCCTAGACAGGTATAAATAAAAGGCTGTAGGACTGCAGACAAACGCGAACCAACACAAATCTCTCTCCTTCAAAAGGCAAGCGCTTCCAAGGGCTGTGTACTCTGAACGTTTCTTTCAAGCTCATCTTTTATAGACTCCATGAGAATGAAAAAGCTAAGTACAAGGAAAGGCAAGTCCGGCCTGCCCAGTTCCCCAGTGAGGAAAGCAGCACCCTCTCCCAACGTTCAAGGCAGGTGCCTCCATATATCCCTAAAAACCTCCTGCTGCGCTTAGATATGGCTTCTCCCACAGGTTCTCTCCTTTCAAACCACCGCGCTCTGTAGCACAGCTTTGTTTCAGGGTGGAGCAGGGGCAGGTTTTTTTTATAGAATCACTTGGGTTGGAAGAGACCTTCAAGATCATCGAGTCCAACCATAAACCTACACTGCCAAAACCACCCCTAACCCATGTCCCTCAGCACCACGTCTGCCCGGCTTTTAAATACCTCCAGGGATGGCGATTCCACCACCTCCCTGGGCAGCCTGTGCCAATGCTTGATAACCCTTTCGGTCAAGAAGTTTTTCCTCATATCCAACCTAAACCTCCCCTGGCCCAACTTGAGGCCATTTTCTCTTGTGCTATCGCTTGTTCCTTGGGAGAAGAGATTGACCCCACCTGGCTATAACCTCCTTTCAGGGAGTTGTAGAGAGGGATAAGGTCTCCCCTCAACCTTCTCTTCTCCAGGCTAAACAATCCCAACTCCCTCAGCCGCTCCTCGTAACACTTGTTCTCCAGACCCCTCACCAGCTCTGTTGCCCTTCTCTGGACACACTCCAGCACCTCAATGTCTCTCCTGTACTGGGGTGCCTAAAACCGAACACAGCACTCGAGCTGCGGCCTCACCAGTGCTGAGTACAGGGGCACAGTCACTGCCCTGCTCCTGCTGGTCACACCATTCTTGATACAGGCCAAGATGCCATTGGCCTTCTTGGCCACCTGGGCACACTGCTGGCTTGTGGACCCCCAGATCCTTTTCTGCCTGGCAGTTTCCAGCCGCTCCTCCCCAAGCCTGTAGCGCTGCCTTTTTGAACGAAGCTTCCGTCCCCTTCCACATTCACCTGGCAGAGTGACTCCACGGTAGAGTGGTTTGCGTAGGTCTGGCTCAGAGATCTTTTATCACCTGGGTTAAGGGAAAGAGGCGCTTAAGAAAACCCTCCGGCTCTACCAACACCAACACCTCCTTCTCCTCTTCAGTCTTCACCACGGGGCCATCCTAAAGATAATGAAATCATTTCCAACAGAAGCAGGGGTCCGGCACGAAAACCAACACCAAGTCTCCACCTGTGCGGGGCCCCCACTGCAAGAGGCACTAACACTCGCAAGGCTACATCAATACTATGCCGGTGAAACACCCTGACTGAACTGAAAGGTAAAAATCCTCCCCAAACAAGATCACTGAAGGTGCAAAAATACTCTGGCCAGGAAGGCAGTGACAACTGCAGAAGTTGCTAACTAAGACAAAAGGACACAAAATGGCTTTGTCTGCACTGCACAGTTAGAAGACAATGTTTTCTGCACCGACGTTATCTGTAGTCTATTATGTGACCACAGTATCTGCAATGTTTTATCCAGCAACAGCAGAAACAGAGTTCTGCCTCCGCCTAAAATTCCTGCAGTGGGGGTGAGCACGAGAACAGCCTACCTCAGCCTCCACTGCCCCGTGGATACCGTTTTACACAGAACTTTCTGAAACCAAACTGAAATGGGAACTGTATTTGGTCCCAGAAGGCGCCTGCCCTTTCAGGTTCCCGGTGAGGGGGTTCAAGAAGCAATCACTGGCCTTTCCAAACGAGGGGCCCTGCGGCAAATTTGCCTGGCTTCTCCCAGCCGTGCAGCTGTTACCCGCGGCACCACGCCACACACAGCACCTGGGCTGGAAATGCTGCCGAGTACCCAAGCGAAACCTCTCTATCAATGACTTACGGTGGTTTCATTCTGATGACTCCAATTCCCAGCCTAGCGAAAGTCCCAACTTTCTCCCCATGGCACATCCGTTGCCAGCTCACACGTACAGAGAAGATGAGAAGGACTGACTGGAGTAGACGGAGCGTTTGGCATGTTTCTCCTCCAGGTTAGGCTGCAGGGAATTGCCTGAGGCTCAAAAGAATATTTACAGTCCAAGGAACTTAAAATGTTCACCCAAGCGTCAGAGCCGGGATCTTTGAGGAGACCTGTGGAGAAGGATGGACCAACCCTGACATGAGAAAAAGAGGTATTTCATCAGCATGAATCAACAACAACAAAAGCGCAACTGCAAAACGAGAATTCAGCCAGTGCGGAAAGTCTGGCTTCCCACAGCACGTGTGCTTGCCGGCTGGCTCGCTGAATTATTGACTTCATTGTTGACCGTCTCTGTAGGCACCTATAAAACTGGGCTGCTTCACTCCAGCCGAGTACCTGGACAGTGATGGGCAGTTTGCCCCAATGACTGCAAAAATCAGCTCACACATCCTCCGTTATTAAAGGCAAACTTTCAAAGATGGCTCTTCTGTTCCCTCAAGATCTAACTTTATTAAATTTGTAGAAACTTAAATTATTTTTGAAATATATCTCTCTCTCTCCATGAAAAAGACTGAAATTAGCCAACAGGCTGAACAATTAGTCGCCAGGAAGCCGGTTTCCACCGCCCATGCACAGCCCCGACACACCTCCCTCCACGCTCACTTCATCCCCGTTCCCATCACTCCTGTGCACGCTGCTGCTCCGGCAGCCGGGCTGGACACACATGTGGATGTCACCGGGAAGCCCACGCAGCACATGCTCTTTATTAGTGGCTCTGCAAGCACAGTCAATTGCAGCTACCGCGGGTCGACACCATCCATCAGGCATGTCCCTTATAGCCGTCTGTAACCTCGTCAAACCACGTGTTGGGACTGTTTTCTTTGACAGGTACCTGCTCTAGACTGAATTTATTTGAGATGTTTCAACAAAATTGCGCCATTATTTCTAAGAATGCAAGGGGAAGGTTAAGAACATGCTGCTTAGCCACGTTAAAAATATCAACACCTCGTTTTAGGAGGGAGCTTTTGCCAGTGGGAACTGCCCGGCCCAGCCCCAAGCTGCTCCCCAGGGCAGGAGGGACCTCAGGGTGCAGGGCTGCGTGCTGCAGGCGTGGAGCAGGCGGAGGGCTCCTCTGTGCTGCCTGCGCTCCCTCTGCCGGCACCCGGGAAGAGCAGGGAAAAGGCCCTGGCTGGTGGAGCGAGAGGGTTGGGAAGGCAGGAGCAGGGCTGAGATCTAGGCAGGGATGAGGGCAGAAGAGATGAGCAAGAACTAAACTGATTAATGCCAGGGCAGAGGGGAACGTGAAACCCAGGGACAGGGAGAAACTCTGAGGATTCGGTGGGTGCTGACACAATCGCCACAGTGGAGTTTTTAAAGCGGAAATCACGCGGCATTTTCTCTGGAGAGCTCGGCATTACCCCTGCCAGGCTGCTTCACCAGCCTGACCCTGCTCAAACGGGATCGCTGCCCCGGAGTAAGGCTGTGAAAATACACTTCTGGGACCTCCTCCACCTCCCCAGCACTACCTGTATCCATGACCTCACACCGAATTCCACAACATGACAGTATTTATTCCACAAATATTTCTCTTACTGGCAGAACAATAAACACAACAACAGGCCTGTGTCAGAGCAAACAGGGACAATCTTCCTTGGGCAAAGCCATGCTACAAGCCCCCAAAATATGACCTCTACTTATTTTATTGGTACAAACATGGTAATAAGTTGCTCAAAACCACGTCGGATAAAGCAGCTGGATCCCTGCCATCCAGAGAACCGAGAGAACCTGCCCAAGATCTGCACGGAGGAGAGCGAGCAGACTAACAAGTCTCTAAACAGCACGTTTAATGATACAAAACATGTATCCATAAAAAACATGTTTAGTTAAACAAATTTTGCTGCTAGCAACTCGCAGTGGAGTGAACCCTTACCATAAGGATAATGTAATTATCATTACAGGAAAATAGGAAGTTCCATCTCAACATGAGGAGGAACTTCTTTCCTTTGAGGGTGGCAGAGCACCTAGAGAGGCTGCCCAGAGAGGTGGTGGAGTCTCCAACTCTGGAGACATTCCCAACCCACATAGACACCATCCTGTGCCACCTGCTGTAGGTGGACCTGCTCTGGCAGGGGGGTTGGACCAGATGATCTCCAGAGAGCCCTGCCAACCCCTAACATTCTGTGATTCTGTAATTAGCGAACAATAGTGCATGACAGATGCTAACGAACAGAGCAATTCAAGATACAATGCTTAAAGCTCTAATTGCATGTGCATGGTCATGAGCTGCAGCTTGGATCCAAGCCACTGGGGACCAGGACACAGCATCACGCTTGTCACACTGACCACTCTGGCCCCGACAGGGAAACCCTTCCAGTGACCCAGCGCTGCCCAGGCAAGTGGCAGGGCAAGGAACACACCGGCAGTCCTGCTTCCCCCGGGATGGGATGACAAACATGCTCCAGGCAGGGAGCATGATGTGAGGAGCAGATGCGTCAGGGGATCAGGAGCAGCAATTGCGAGTGCCGAGAAAGAACCAGGATCCCTGGGACACGCTGGTGGACAGCGCGGGAGAAGAAGCCACCTTATTATGGTTGGACTCGATGATCTTGAAGGTCTCTTCCAACACAAGTGATTCTATGATTCTGTGATTTTCTTCCCGTGAAGCTCCGTGCTGGGACCTACGGGGACCTGAGGCCCTGAACGTCCTCCCTGAGCAGGCAGAGCCGCTCCAGAAGCAGAGCCAGCCCTCAGTGAGGCACCTGCCCAGCGTGTTCCAGGCGCCGGGATTTCCAGAGGCTTGTCTTGGAGCTGCCCCAAGAAGCCAGTTCCCGATAGCAGGGAACATCGCCCAGCCCAGGCAGGGGGTGGCGATGGGGACAAGAGGGCTGAAGCGCTGCCCTTCTGCTTCGGCAACGAGGCCCGGAGAGGTGAAGAGCCCATTTTCCAGAGGTGCCAGCCTGGGCCTGTCAGCCCTGGAGCGGGAGGGCTTCATCCTTGTGGGAAAGCAACGGCAGAAAGGGACAGTGTGGGGGCTACAGCGCTGGAGGGAATCCTGGTGGGAGGGTTGACTCCTGCCTTTCATTGCAGTGACTGCACCAGCACTGGCAGCACTGGCCTCTGCCATGTGAAGATAATATCCATTTAAAAAGTTCATTTTTAAAATGACTGTGCCTTGCAGGACTGGAAAGCAGGATCCAAAAAAAATGTAATGTACAAGAAGAATCACAGTGACTCTCTTCCGGCCAGATGAAGATCACTGGCCAGAATTCTTTTATCCTGATCTGCTGGTGAGTGGTCAAGAGAAAGTCAAAGGTGACAAGGGGAAGTGTCCTCATGGCCTGTGGAGAACGTGTGTTGTGTGGGAAGGTTTCAAAGGCATTTTCAGTGTTGCCATTTTCCGGTTGTTTTTCGAGGTGGCTGTGAGGTGCCAAGAGGTGGCAGGAACGCGGTCAGGTCTCTGTCGGCGCGGCCAACCCTCAGTCTCCCCTCAGCCCCTCGTGGGTGCCAGGGCCCTGGTGGGGGTGAGCAGCTGGGACAGCGTGGGGGCTGCCAGCGCTGGAGGGAATTCTGGTGGGAGGGCTGACTCTTGCTTTTCCTTGCAGTGACTGCGCCAGCACTGGCAGCACCGGCCTCTACCATTTGAAGATAATATCCATTTAGAAGGTTCACCTTCAAAATGACTGAGCCCTGCAGGGCTGGAGAGCAGGAGCAGGAGAAGAATACAATGGCAAAAACCAGAAGAATCACAGTCAGCCTGTTCAGGCCAGATGAACAACACTGGCCAGAATTCTTCTATCTGGATCTTCTGGTGAGTGGTCCAGAGAAAGGTGGTTCTTAAGGCGACAAGGGGAAGTGTCCCCGTGGCCTGTGGAGAACGTATGATGTCTGGGAAGATTTCAAACAGTTTTTCAGTGTTGCCATTTTCCAGTTGGTTTGTGAGGTGGCTGTGAGGTGCCGAGAGGTGGCAGGAATGTGGTCAGGCGTCCTGCAGGCTGGAGAATGGGCAGCCAGGCAGGGGTTCTCATTGTCAGGCCACGCTGTCACCCTCCTTTGCCTTGGCTGGAATTTCCCGTCAGAAGGTGACGTGTTGGTAGCCGAGCATGGGAGATGATGCTGGCTTAGCTCTGGATTGCTCCAGAGGTGAGCTCACTGTCCATCTTTTATTGTTTAGGGTTGCAAAAGAGATAAGAAACCCCAAATTCGGGACTTCATTGATATTGGGGACGGATACGACAAGTCCGACTCCTTCATCGATGACTTGGAAGCCGTGAGTACTGGGAGAGGGGTGAGGGTGGTGGAAAGCAGGTGCGCGGGGGCTGAGCTGGCACCCGGAGAGCAGCTGAAGCGGGTGGGAGCCAGGAGCGCGCCAGGGCTGGGGAAGGAGAGCTCCGGAGGCAGGCGCCGGGCAGGAGAATGCTGGTTAGCAGGCGAGCGCGCAGCCCCGCCTGGTCTTGGGGGAGCCCAAGTCCCGCTCCGTTCGCCCAGCAGCTCGGCTACGAGGAAAGTCTGAAAGCTCACAGTGGTCATAGATTGTTCTCTGTTATTGCCAGTATGATGAGTTTGTACCCCCTAACTATGATCCTCAACACAGAGGATTTTACGTCAGCTCTGGGGTACACGAATTCCGTCAATGACCTCAATGTGAAGAGGACTGTGTTAAAGAGGAGAAGGAGGAGGAGAAGAAGAAG
>VZSF01006323.1:0-80601 GCA_013398295.1 Chionis minor
ACCCGCTCCCGCACGGTTACGCCGCCGCCTCACCCCGCCGCCCGGGGCCGCCCGCTTCCTCTGCTCGCGGAGCCAGCTCTTGAAATCCGTGCAGGCTCGGCACGGCTTCTTAGACGGCTCCTCCGCCCCGGACCCCGCGGCGCCGTGCGGGACGGTGAAGGGGAAGGTGAAGGGGCCGCTCTCAGTGCCCGGGAACGGCGAGGAGCCCCGGCCCGGACGGCCCTCGCTGGGCGCCGCCATCGTGGCGCCGCGGTGCACCACGGGGCGGGGTGAGGCGGGGGCGCCCCCCCCGGGGGGCGCCCCTTTGATTNGACGGCTCCTCCGCCCCGGACCCCGCGGCGCCGTGCGGGACGGTGAAGGGGAAGGTGAAGGGGCCGCTCTCAGTGCCCGGGAACGGCGAGGAGCCCCGGCCCGGACGGCCCTCGCTGGGCGCCGCCATCGTGGCGCCGCGGTGCACCACGGGGCGGGGTGAGGCGGGGCCGCCACCGCGGGCGGCCGCCATTTGAATTGTCCCCGGTTTCCCTCGGGTGGGAGCAGCGTGAGGAGCCGGGGCTTTAGAAGGGCCTCGCTGCACCCCCGGCCGGGACGGGGCTTTTCTTGGGTGTGGGTGAAGAAGCTCGCCATTAAACACCGCACACAGAAGTGCACGGTCCTCATGGGTTTTTGCGAATACAGTAGCAGACTCTGGGTTTGAATTGTGTTTGAAGAGAACAGGGCAGGTTTTCCTTCACGCGGCACCATGACGTGAGCTTCCTGCCAACACTTGTCCACCTTGTGTCTCTCTATATATAATTTTATATATATATGTGTATATACATACACGCTGTGTGGCAATTCATGGCATGGAGCAGCAATCCTGTGTGCTGGTGGTGGCGAAGGGTGCCTCAGCGTTACCTCCAGCACAGTTAAACAGTCAACAGTGTGATTTAAAGAACAAACAACAGGCTGAGAGAGCTGGGGTTGTTCAGCGCGGAGAAGAGAAGGCTCCAGGGAGAACTTCCTGTGGCTTTTGAGTATTCAAAGGGAGCTTGTGAGAAAGATCGGGACGAAGTTTTTAGCAGGGCCTGTTGCGATAGGACAAGGGGTAATGGTTTCAAACTAAAAGAGGGAAGATTCAGACTAGATACGAGGAAGAACTTTTTTACAATGAAACACTGGCCCAGGTTGCCCAGAGAGGGGGTGGATGCTCCATCCCTGGAAACATTCACGGTCAGGTTGGACGGGGCTCTGATGTAGCTGAAGATGTCCCTGCTCGTGGCTAGATGGCCTGTAAAGGTCCCTTCCAACCCAAACCATGTTATGGTTCTCTAACTAAATTTCAACGGGGGCACCTGTAGCAGAACACACCCATATCAAATTTTACGGGTTTTAACAGCTGGCTTGTAAAACTATATTGAGGAAGCTTGTACTTATTTTTTCCAGGAGTGTTTGCCCATGTTACACAAGGGCAGGTATGTCGAAGAAGTGAGCCCTTGCCTGCGCAGGCAGCTGGGGTGAAGGAGAGCCCAGGCCTTGCCCCAGCTCTTCGGTCTCAAGGGGACATTCAGCAGCTCTCCTTTTACTCCTGGCGAGCCACAGGCTTTGCAAACATGTGAGGACGGTGACCCAGCTCTGACCAAACCTGGGTGATGATCCAGCATGGCATCAGCTTCAGAGCTGGGGCTCTCACCCCTTGGAGAGGTTTATTATCTGCAGCTTGGCACCTTGCTAAAAGTGTAGATAAAGCTTTTGGCCGATTTGACCACCTGAAGCACAAGGGTAGTTCTGGATGGGGATCAGAGGATGAAAAGTCGGAGGGCAGGACAAACTTGCTCTTTTCCTTCTTTTTGGCTTGACACTGTCATGCCATTGGAGGTTTTGAGGCCGCAGGATAAGTCTCCCACTGTAGACAATTCTAGAATGTGAATTTTGTATCCATTTCCACTTTTCACTTCTTCATGTCCTGCAGGTCAAGTGAAAAATATGATTATTTTGTTTGATGTGAACAAATATATGGCCAGGATGGAGGTGGGCAAAAATATCATCTTAAGAAATCTTGTATTGGCTGGCTGGGATAGGTTTTTCTCTCCCCTCCCTCCTCTTCCCCATTCAGGCAGCACCAGCCTTTTTCCTGTCCCTTCAGGCAGTTGTGGCCTGGGAGCCTTCTCCTTAGCACCTCCTGCCCCTAAGAAGAGTTGTGCTTCTCCACATCCTGTTCCTTCTAGGCTGTTTCATAGCCTATTCGAAATGCATCTCGAGTTTTTTGCCTGATGTTAAGTGCTGTTGCGCCACCAGTTCTGCAAAGACACACTTTGTATGAAAGTCGCTGGAAAAATACTGCTCATTTTCAGCTGTTATCCTCTGATATATTTAACACAGCATGGTGTAAAATGTTTAGTAGGCAATGCGTCATTTTAGAGAAATGCTTCAAAGACCTGTCTTTGAAAATATTTCAAAACTTAGTGTGCTTTACGTGGAAATGGCTGATCTGTTTCCTAGTCTGTGTAGAACTGAGCTGATGACCTGGATCTCTATCTTTGGGCCTCCTATTTAACAGTGCTCTTTTTTTTTTTTTTTCTTTTATTTGCAATTTCATGAGGACATTTCTTTGCTGATATTCAGGAGGGAGGGAGAAGAGATGTGAGTAACTGATAGGAACTACAGAAATGGCTTTGCCTAAAGTTATAGACAACTATATATCTAAATTTTATATGTGAAGGAGAGAACAAGAAGGGCAAAAGACATTCTTTATGTTTGTTTTCTTTACCCACCAATAAATATTTAAATGATGTTGATGATCTCATTCTTTTTTTTTAAATGCAGGAAAAAAACATATGCTGGTATCTGGAAGACAGACCCGGGGAATTTCCTACAGTGCTTTATTGCATCTCCTTCAAGCAATTAAATAGTTGCATAGCCTTCAAGCAATTAAATAGTTGCAAAGATGTTTCTAACTCAAAGCAATCTCCTTGTTTGGCTGTTAACAGTCTGTTTGCTTCCTCGTTAGTGATTTCATTTATTGAGTTAGTTCAAATATAAGCATGTTTTATTTTTATTTCAAAGGGAAAAGTTTATAACCTGGAAAGAAGCTGTTGCTTACAGAGGGACTTGTGCTCAGTGTTGCTCCCCCTGCCCCTTTTCTGGTCGGCTGTAAGAGCAGAGCTGGCTCTTTAGGAAAAGGTGCTCCCAGTTTTCCCTCTTTGCCCTCATGGCCAGTATTGTCTTGTTTCAGAGTAGGCAAGGAAAGAAACGGAGAGATGCTCAGATTCAAATCAGAGAGAAGAAACCCACTTTCCTATCTCTAACTGAATCCAAGTGCAGATCCTAATTAATTCCGTCCAAAGGAGGGAACACGGTGGAGTGCAGAGGAAGGATGTGACAGCCCTCCTTCCCTCTCTCCCTTGGACAGCCCTTCTGTTACATCCTGGCAGGAGCCTGGTGGATGCCGGTGTTCAGCCTCCTGTGCCCTGCCGGGGTTGTGTGACACTGGAGTATCCCTGTGCATCCATGCACCACTGCTGCGCCTGGGTTGTGTGACACTGGAGCATCCCTGTGCATCCACGCAGCACTGCTGCCCCGTCTGCTCCCAGCCTGCCCGAGGGTGCTCAGACCCGGCAGAGAAGCCACAGCGTGGTCGAGTGACACGTGAGCTTGGCAGGGACAGAGCTCTGGGGCCAAAGGAACCCGCAGTGAGCTCGGCAGGCTGGCATGGTGCACGCTCCCACCTAGCCCTCCGGTTCCAGTGCTGTGATTTGGGAGCTGGCGGTGTGGTACAGTCTGTTTCCAAATGAGCTCCTAACAAAGACCCCTCCTAAGAGCCGCTGCTTCCTGGGGCAGGGAGCAAAGCACGGCTCCATCCCACACTGCCCGGCCAAGGCTTCCTCCATCCGTGGTCCATGTGCCTGCGGACTGTGGCATCTCGCAGTGCTCCTGGGCACAGGCATTGCCAACAAAGCACCTGTTTTTCAATTCCTTATGTCTGTGCGATTGGTCTCACTTGAAGTCTACTGAATAGTCTCCTCTTCCTAACAGCCGCTAAATCCGTGACTGGAATAGGGTAATGTGCAGGATGGCAATGACGGTAATTACCAGGAAGCATTAGTAAAACCTGCACTTGGGAAAATGAAAAGGGTATGTTTGCGTTTCTCAGAGGAAGACTGCTGTTTGATGTTCTGCCCTTGATCTTTGGCACTTGCGAAGCAAGAGCTTGGGAACTGGCAGCTGATGGTGGGTGCACAGGGAAGGAAGAAGAAAGAGGCTGCCAACGGGAGATGACCCACATTTGAGGCCAGATACACGTCCTTGGGCTCGCTTTCTAGTGCGAGGGCAGCAGCTGGGGCTAGGCACCCCCTTGCCCCTCTGAGCCCAGCAGCATCGCGGGCATAAAGTCGGGTCAGGGTGGGCAAAACACATGGCACAGGCCCACCTGGAGTCAGCTTCGGGCCAGGACAAAGACCTGAGCAAATGAGGGATGACCCCAAAGAGGGGTGGCCTCAAGGAGGCTTCACGCAGCTCTTTTCCCAGCAGTGTGACCCCAGCTTACAGCAGGATGCTCATTTATTTATGGGTATGATTGTATCTACAGAAAGGCTGCTCATTTACAAAGATAACTGGCTTGATAAACAGAAAAGACAAAACTCTTGCTACCTGCACAACCCACTTTCTAGGATGCAATGGGATGGTATAGAAATGCAATAGCCTGGAGAGCCAGTGAGCCCGGACTGCCTGCTGGCGTGCATCTCTCTCCAGTACTGCAATAAAAAGTTAGATTTTGAGCAGATGACAAGGAATAATATTCACAAAGCCATCTGCTTCATTTGGGAACCTAAACGCCACTGATTTTTCATTAGTTTATCTAAAGTTCTTTGGAAAATGTTACCCTATATCTCTCAGGATTCTTACCATGGTTTTTGTGATGGTTTTATAGACTGCTCCAGTTGAATGTAACTGTTGCCCTCTCCAGGGGAGCACAACAACAGGAAGCTGACTTGGATTTACATGTAAGGATGTGACCTGAAGTCCAACCAGTTAGAAACCGAGCATCAGGAATTAGTCATGCAGTTGTTTGTGAAATTACAGTCAACTAGGAAATAGCAGCATCAAAACATAATGTATATTTCCAGGTAAGTGAATCATATTGAACCCTTTTGCTTGTACACAAGAAACTCATCACCTGTAAAATTTCCCAAGGCATGAATTTGTCTCCCAGTTATCAGGAAGGAGTCTGTGACCAAACTGACATGCTTCACTGCTAATGAATGGGCGAGACACTGATGTCAGTTCAGATCTGTCGAGAACTATTGAAACCTGTCCAAAATGGTCCGAGGTGTAAGACTTCACACAGAGTACACAAGGCTCAAATCTGGGGGTCTATACCCAGAGACTGCAGGACGTTATTTTAAAGTTTGCGCTGTTTCTACAAGTGGATCCTCTTGCTGATTAAAGTGAGAATTCAGAAGTAGCGGTGCATGTATTTGTGATGGTAGGGACAGGGAGAAAAACAAATTATTTTCTGCAAGTTGGTACAGCCAGTGAGCCAACGCTTGTATTGTGCCCTGGTCTCTGTCTCCTACATCCCAGGCTCTCTCAGAGCATCTGTAGAATCAGTTCATCCATTCTGAGCATAAACACAGCAAAACTGGGCTTTTCCTTTTGTGCTCTTGAGAAATAAAGCACAAAATCTTCAGCAAGCAGCTCCCATTCCTCCTGGCTGTGTGAAAGGAGACTGGCCCGAGTGCCCTCTGTGAACGGTGGGAGAGCTCAGGGTGGGCTCCAGCGTGGACAGGGGCTTCTGCTGCTGTGGCACAGCTGAGTGCACAATAGGAGCACCCGTTGTTTTAGTAAGAAGATGCTATTCTTCTAAAATATTGTTGCATGCTGTTTCCCGTGTGGATTTTGAGGGTCCTTCCCTATCAGAGACTCCCATTTTCATCTCCTAAAAATTAATGGCCCTGTTGTTACGAGAGCTGTGCTTTTAAAATTGCTTGTCCCATACAGGACGTGCACCTGGAGGTGTCGGTCCTTTTCCTCATCCACACGCAGCTCTCCCTGGTTGTCGGGTGATTTCTTTCTCTAGAAGTGGGTCAAAGCATGTGAACTGTAGTAAATCGCAGTCACTGGTGGAGGAAGAGATTTTTCTCAGATAACAATTGCTATGAGAATGTGTTGAATCGTTAAGAATTAAACATTAATAAAACAACACTTCTCCTTCCACGCTACTCTTCTCCCTGCCAGGCTTTTGAGTGAAAATTGTTTTCCCTGTTTCCTGGAGGGGGAAAGGAACACAAAGGTCTTGTCTTCGGTCTGAAATAAAGGTGAACTTTTAACTTGAGCTACAAGTGCTCACCTGGTTGAAACACCAGGAGAGATAAAGCACTTTGCATATTCTGCTCATTGGTGGTAGTGCGGAACGAGGAAAGGGTAAGAATAGCACGAGCATTTCTCTGACTAATCTAGGAGGAATACAATGGTCTCGTTTCTGATCAGAGTTTACCATATTTAGCACGAGGTAAGAATAGATTTTGCCTAAGTGAAAACAGTATTTCTACATGTTCATCGGCGCTTGCTTCGCTTGCTGTGGCTGTACAGGTTGTGTTGCCGGAGTTTTCCTCTGGATTTCGGAGCGTACAGGGCAGTCTGTGCACTGCAGAGGCACAGCCTCCCTGGGGCTGAAAACCCTTGAAAACTCCGTCTCCCTTCACATCCCGTGGACGGGTCCCAGCATGAACACACGCTGCATTGGCCTCGTAGCACGCAATGCACTCATCAAACACCTTTTCGTTTGGGTGGTTTTTTTTTTCTCTAGGAAATGATGCAGGAAACTTTCTCTTGCAGGGGCTTCGGTTACATTCTCATCCTTCCTGGAAGTTTTCTTCTTGAATCATGCTTTTGTCCTTGTCCTTTGCGTAACCTTAGAAAAACATGCCACTTTTACAAAGGAGCTATGAAATTATTGCGACAAGCATTTGGTAAACAGGGCCCTGTCTGTTGTGCCTTGGGCGACGAGCAAACCTCCTGTGAAAGGCAGCTTTCTCCTGAGGCTGGGTGCCTGGATCCCGAGGGCATTTCATGGAAAATTTTCTCTGTTGCTTTCACCCCTCTCAGTCAGCAGATGTGAGGTTTGAGGGAGTTTGATGTGCTGCTGTGATTTTATACCAGCTGTTTGGCTGGGGCTGTGCTGTCAGTGACCTAGAGGGGATGGGACCCCCGTGTCCTGAGCCCTGGTCTCCTGCGTGGGGGCAATACCCAAGGATGCCCCAGGCATGAGTGGGACTCAGGCGGACATGGGAGGGTGGCAGAGGAAAGCCAAGCAGAGATGAGAATGAAAGGAGTGAAAGGAAGCCAGCCCCTCTCCACGTGCTGGCTCACGAAGCCACAGTGATTGCGTGCAGCTTCCGTGTGGAAAAGGCAGATCAAGGGCTTGTAGAAAACAAGCACTGTCTTTTCCTAGCACCGCCGTAGGAGGCCTTGCTGCCGAGGACTGTATCTAAGACAGCTTAGGTAGCAGCACTGCAAAATTACATTTTTTTCCTTCCAGCAAATGCTGCCTTACCAGCCTGAGCTGGTGAAGAGCAGAGAAACATGCTCATAATGGATGTTTGGTCTCTGCAGCAGGAGAAAATTGTTACAAGCTGCAGCAATTCACCGTGATCCAAATGAAAACTCAGCTTGCAGGTATTGCAAAATGCATTCTTGGTGCTGTACACACACTGAAAGCTCATCACCTGGAAAGGAAGGTCCTGCACAGAGCTCCGGTGCAGATACCGACTGTCCAGCTCCTGTTACTGTACATACAGTGCCCTTAGCACAGCTCTTCATGCTTGAGCCCTGTTTATCACAAAGTAAATCTACCTGTGAGTAGTCAGTGAACCCCTGCACTGAAAATGGATGTGTGTCTTCTGAAGCTCCTGCAATGCAGACGTTTCTGGCAGTGGAGACACTGCTGCTGCGTGTCCTCAAAATCTTTCTGAATCGGATTCCGCTGGCTACTGAAAAACGCTCAGTGCCTGCAGCAGCTGCTGAAATTAGGAGGAAATGAAATACCTTCTTCTGGATTAGATACTGAAAAATCTCTCATCCCAGCCTGTGTGAAAGTTCAACTGCTTCCTTTGTTTATGAGGTGAAGGATATTTTTGTCAACTCTGGTGTTTGATTTTTTTTTTATATTTTTAAATAAGGGTCTGTTTCTCTATTTATTAGAAGTCTAAAACTTCTTTGTACTCTTAAAACTGTCTTTTAGCATCTGGGCTTTTCATTAAAGGTGATGATAGGTCATTTGTTTTTGCAGGTGACCTTCAAGAACAGTAAAAGGCAGGTTTTGATCCTGAAGGTGATGTTGGGAAAAGATGAAGCTCTCCTACTGGCGTTGTTCCAGGTGAGGGCCCCCCTTGGCTGTGCCCGTGGCTCCTTCCCATGTCTCTTTCTTGCACCTGTAGTATCTCAAGGGCGATTTGAGAATTTTTTCTCTCTTTGTCTTTCCCTGGTGAGTTTGCAAGAGGTCAGTGCATCTAACCTGTAGCAGTTCCTCCCGTTCTGGGCACAGAAAGAGAAATGCCTAATTGAGACCCACACACCTGTAGCCATGGATGTGCAGGCCACTAACCAGCCCAGACCTGACTTCTGTGTGTGGTAAAGGCTGTTCATAACACGGTTCCTTCTCTTTTGCGTGTGTGTGCATTTGTGATGACGCCATTGCCTTTTAGACTTGGAAAATGGCTGTGGTAGAGCGGGTGAAGAGCTGCCTTTGGCCACCCTGGAGCATCCACATGCTCAAACTCTACTTCTGGCACTCATGGGATGCAATGAGGGACTGGTCCAGGCTTTTGACCCACCTGGGCTGCTGTACTCTGTTTAAATGCACCAGATTAAGTTATTCCTGATCCATACTGAAATGAAAAGAAAAGCAGACCCTAAGTGTTTATTTCTCATGGAGGTTTTGTACTCAGTGGATGGAAGCTGGTCTTGTAATGGAAATAGCACAGAGGGCAGCCCGGTGGCCAGGAGCACTCCCTGAAGCCACTGGATGACCTACCGTGTCTGTCAGACCACGGGCTCTTTGGGGCAGGGACTCTGGTGTGACTCCCCGTGACTATACCTTAGTCACTTTCGTGACATAAACAATATTTTGTAGACCCAGAGCAGCTGTTTATGGTGGTGGTGATGCTCCTCGAGTAGCAGGAGGCAGAGCTCCACCTTTGTGAGGCGTGCGTGACTTTCTTGGAGCAGGCTGCAAGACGTCTGCAAGGAGGAAAACTTGCATTTCCTCGGTCTTGTGAAACCTGGACAGTCCCCTCCTATATATTGCTTGTTAATATATGATCTCTTTTGTACCTTGTAAAACGACTACAGAATAAAGTAACTGCTGCCCTCAAAACCTGTGTAAATAAATACTGATGATGAAATAGCAGCACACAGCAATACTGGCTGAGTTTTACTTTTTCCAGGCAGACCAATCCTACCCTTCAGTTAATAATTACACATCAGGAGGTACCAACTTATGGCAGGATGGTATGGAAGTAGTAGAAAAGACATAGTAAACTTGGTGTAATGTCAGGATAATGGGAGGTTTTTGGGTTTTTTTTGTCAGTGTGCTCAATTGTATCCAGCAAAGAGGTGGAATTAGCGGCCTCTTCTGATCAGTTACCCCTCCTTCCCAACAGCAACGGCCCTGGCCTGTCAGGGGTTTGGAAGGAGGAGCAGTAACGCGGCTGAGTACTTGTGCCGATCCAGAGGCATGCTGGCATGGCCCTTCCTTCGGTTTCGCAGATAGCGTCACTCTAAGCTGGTGTGACGTGACTCATTAGATCAGTCTCGAAAAGTTTCTTGACATCAAGCTTGACAACAACAAGACAATAATAATTGATACTCAGTGATAACAAGTGCCGAGCCTTGAACAGAGCTCTCTGGGGTTAACACCAGAAGTGCTGTTATCCCTGAGTAGCGCCCGGCCATTCTTCCCCCCCATACCTCTGTTCTGCATTGCAGTGACCTTTGCTTCTGCAATACGTTTTCTCAGTAACTAATTATCGAGTTTTGAGTAGTTTTGCTCATACTTCGCTTTATCTGCGATGCCTGTCACCGGCCAATCTCCCCCAGAAAATCATCTCTCCAACCTGCATGGCTGGCTCCCCAGCCTCAGGTGACCTGCAAACCTCCATGTGGTTTCACCTTCCTGTCGTAACATTTCGCTGTATGTTTTCCATGCTGCACTTCTGCCTGAATTCCCTGAGAATGGTGAAATACGGCGAAGCCTTAGGAACTAAAGACTGGCAAAACCAAGGCTGTTTCCTGCACTTCTTGTTTTCACCGACAGCTGCAGTACCTGCTGACGTGGAGCCATGTGCTGTCTGAACCTCCCCTGGCTGTCTCCTGGGCATACAGAGATCGCAGCTCCTCTAGGATCTTAGTTGTCTTTAGCCTTTCCTATTAAGGGTAAATACGTTCAAACCTTTAGCTCTTGGAAATACACTGTGTTTTGTGTTTAGTCTGAGACAGGAATGCACTTTGTTGAGAGTCTGGGTTCCAGCGATCTCCGAGACCCACATAACAGAGCCGTGTAAAGGCAAGCTTGGTCCTGGCTTGTCTGCCAAGGAGAAGCCTGTGAGCGTGGTTATGATGACAGGGAGTCGGTGAAGGGTTTTGCCACCTCAGAGACTGGTAGCTCTAGATAAGCATGATCGTAAAGAATAAACTCGCTGGGTGAAGCGATTTCCTCTCTGCCCATGAAAACCTTTCCTTTTGAGCCAGGTGGATTTAACAGCAAGTGGTTTGGCTGGATCCTTTGTGAACAGAGGGATGGAGGGTCTGATTCCGGGTCGGTTGAGGGCAGCGAGCTGCTTTGCATCGCTTTTCTGTAGGGCAGCTCCTGCCTGGCTTCACGAGTCAGGAAGTGCCCTGGAGATGCCATCGAAGGGGTTTTCCCACCAGACTTGCACACAGGACCAAAGTGCTCTCTGTAAAACCTTCTCTTCCCAATGGATGACGGATATCCAGCAGCAATAGATCAAACTGCAATGAAAACACTTCCTTTTCCCCCAGAAACTGCCACCCTGCTGTGCAGGAGCAGCTTCCCGTGCTCGTGAAATGGAAATCAAGGCCCTGCTCACCATGTTTTCTGGCCATCCAGAAAGAGTCTTCTTTGTCTTGCTTTTCAGCTTCTGGAGGGTTTTTTTTGTAGGTGAAAAATCATCTGCAGCTGTTGCTGAGGGTTTTGAGACATGAGGAATAACTGGAAAATGAAAGGGAAGGCAGGGTTGAGCCTCTCAATTTGGGCTCCAATAATGATAATGATTCAATTTAGGCTTCATCAAAGAAGGGAGAGAGGGAGGGCGAAGGCGGCAGTTTGATCACACGGATGCCCATCAGCAAACTCATAACCTGAGGCACACTAAAGGCAGCAGTTCAGTGAAAGGACAGGCTTTCCAGGGCTGTAATTACAGGTCCTGCTGTGCCTCTGGGCAGTGGGAGCTGGAAGAGCTGTTGGTTGCCCTGGGTGGGTACGGACACCTGGCTTGATTCAGGACAGAGCACAGGGCACTTGGAGCAGAGTCTCCATCGTGTATTTATACCTGAAAAGGTTTGGGACTTTTTCAGTTACACCCCGGCACGTGTTTGTTCATCCTTTGCTCCAGCAACATTGGCATCAGCATCTCCCACCCGTTTCTGAGAGCCCACATATATCGATATAGCTGCCAGAAATCTAAAGTGAAGTATCTTAGCAGATGGGACAAAGCAGTAAAGAAAAGAGATTTCTGTCAGCTAGTACACACGTCAAGTTGTGCCTTATTTGTGCTTTACAACAAGCCGTGTTCTTAACAAGTTTTTGGGACTGGTGTGAGTGCAGCCCAAGCTCCGGGCAACTCCAACAGGCACGTTCATGCAATATAGCCATAAACACAAGGCATCCGTTCACAGCAAGTATTGCTGCCCCAGTGACCTCCCCAACACCCAGGGATGATAAACGAACCCAGCCGCAGGGACCAGGCTCACTTTACTGGCATTATTCTGGTAAGGATGTGATAAGATGTGTCTCCTCCCCAGCTCTCTGAACTATGCCCCTGTCATCTGCACCCGGGAGTATTTGCGTGTTAGAAGCAGAGGAGCAGGAAAAAGGCACACGGTAGTTTGCCAAATTACGGAATTTCTGCCAGTGTTACTGGGCGGAGGAGGAAGTGCAGAACGGTTGCACCCTGCCTCCTGCTCCAGCGTATTTAACCACGGGAGTTGTGCCTGGAGCCACATCTCTGCTCAGGCTCCAGTTGTGCTGGCGAGGGAGGAGCAGGCTTGGGGAAGATGAGCTGCAGCAGGTACCCAGTGGATGTAAAGGCTGTAGGCTTGATGCAGTACAGGAAGCAGAAGGTACTTTAATATTTTTTTGTTGGATTTTCTTTTTTTCTTTTTTAAGTATTTACAAATCGGGAAACTAGAGAGCTTTTTGAGTGACTCTTATAGGGGTATACTTACTCATTTCCCTGCACTGCTGGGATTAGATCCTTGTGATCCAGGACAGGGGTCTTGGACTTGTTTTTTAATTGTTTTAATATCGTAAGAAAATGGTTATCTTGGATTCTGATGTTCTTCTGTTCACAGTGTCATAAATTTCTTCTGGTTTTAACAATTATTATCCATTTGGGGCCCTAAAATTAAGGAAATATTTTTGTAGGTCCAATGTTTTATTTGATTTTTTAATGTGAGTCTCACAGCCTGAAGCCAGAACTAAACCACAGGTCCTGGCAAATGCTGACTGCTTGGAAGCATCTAATATTGAACACTTAGTTAAAAAATAACGCACTTCTTTTCCCTTTCATTTTTACAGAACTACATGATGTTTGTGTCTTGGTCAGATCAGAACAAAATTCTCATCTACCGGACATTTGAAGACTTTAAGAATTTCCATGTAAGTGAATATTTCCCTGAAAATAGGATTCCCATCCTGGGGAGAGGGGAAGGAGCCCAGCCATGCATCAGGGCTTGCAAAGCATCACCATTGTCTCCTCCTTCTCACTTTTAGAAAGAGCTGAAGAGAAAATTCCCTATTGAGAATGGCTCACTCAGGAGATCTGACCGGACACTACCCAGGTTTAAAGGTAAGAACAAATCCCTGATGGACCAACAAACACGACAGAGCTGTCGGGGACAGTCGTAACTGATGACTTAGACTTCAGTCTCTGAGTCTGACCTTCCTGCGGAACAGATTAACAGCTCGCTCCTGCTTGTGGCACAGTACTGCTGGGTTACATCAATGCGCTTGGGTCTATTACTGACTTAAAATAACCCAGAAAGACAATTGCACTTGGTAAATTAATGTCACACTTTTAACTATTGGCCCAGAGCGCCTTGCAACATTTACGTGTGAACAAAGATAAATTTTAGATATTAAAAGGTTGTATCAGGAGCTATTAAAAATGATAGGGAGGCAGAGACAGCTGCTGTCTTGGCTTCTTACAGTTTGGGCTTGTGTAGGGAAAGGTGGTAGGTAAGAGCATGCCTGTACTCAGGCAAAAAATGCTGCTCTGAAAGCATCCAGAGCTATTGCTGTCTTACACCAACTTTGCTTTTGTTATTTTAAAGATGTAAATGCGAAGCACAGGAAGAGTGGGAATCTGAACAGGTGCCTGGAGATACTGAAACTGCTGGAAACTTATTCCCAGGAGCTGCTGAAAACAGATGCTAAGATCTCCCAGGGTGAAGACGTGATTCAGTTTTTCAAGGCACAGACCCAAGACCTAGATCCCTCCTTTCCTGAAAACAGGTGCGACACCGTATTTGTATTTTTTGTTTGTACACCTTCATGAAACAGAAACATTATAGAACACAGGTAGACAAGAAACGAGTTACATACTGGGGCAGCAGAGCAGGGAAGTTCTACTGAATGCTTTAATATATGTTGATGTTGTTATCAATGCCTGAGCTTTGCTTAGTCTACTGCAGAGACGATTTTACCAAAATTAATACTAAACTCAACCTTCCACGTGAATTTTCAGTAAATTGTTATTAAACTTTGCTTTTCAGTGTTGTGATCATGCCATCTGAAATTGGAGGGGGAAAGAAAAAGCAGCCCCAGCAGCAGCTCTCTATTACACACCCTCAGGCATCCCAGAGCTACAGGTGCATCGAAACCTTTGAAACCAAAGACACAAAGAACAAGACTTTCAAAGTCACTAAGAAGGAAATTGTTGAAGTGTTAATCAAGGACATGACTGGTATGTTTGATAGGGATTCTTCAGTTTCAGGGCTGGATGGTGTAGATTGATTCATAGCTCGGCAGAGGGCGAGCCAGTAGCATCACGGGTGCGGGTGGGTGTTTGTACATGTGATGTGCTTACCTGGATTTACACAGGAGGGAAGAACCAAGTGCCAGCACAGTGATTGCCAGGCATAGAGCTGCTTGGCAGAATGTCCCCGTCTCTTGTGGCAGAGCAGTCCCTACCTGGGGGTTATGGTCATCTGTCAACCTGCAGGCTGTTAAAAACCCCTTTTTCTTTTCTCTGTTTGCTGCAGGATGGTGGCTAGTGGAAAACGCAGACAAGCAGATAGCCTGGTTCCCAGCCTCCTACCTGGAAGAGATTGATGTCCACAAGGACATCCAGCATGCCTTGAGCTCGAACGAGGAGGGTAAGTCTGCTTCTGCCTCCCTGGGACACCACGTTCCTCCTTCAAAAAATGAGTTCTGTAAAAACCCCACCACTTTAACCATTGCTTGGAGTCCCTGCCTGGATCTCTGGGGCTCCGACTCTTCTGATCAGCTGTGGGTCTCTGAGCAAATCAGTCACTCGGGGACACTTGCCCCACAGCTCTCACCTGCTCCCCAGGCTGCTGAGCTGGTTGGTCACGGGAATAGAGGGATTTTCCCGCAAGGCAAAACCGACCTCTCCCCTCTCTCCACAGGCAGCCTGTACTTTGTTGTGCGGGCCTATGAGTCTCAGAAGGCAGACGAGCTCTCGCTGAACAACGGCGTTGTTGTGGAGGTGGTCAAGAAATCTGACAATGGCTGGTGGCTGATCCGGTAAGGAGGCTTTTCCAAAGCTCTTGTTCCCTGAGGGAGCTGGTTACCTGCTGCAGGTGCTTCTTGCCTGCTCCTCCCCAAGCAGGGTGGAGAGGAGCTCCCCCTGAGCTGCCTGCCCTGGACTGGGGACGGTTTTCCCCTTCCCCATGTCCCAGGTACAGCACTGGGCTGAGTCCTCACCTGCTTCCCGTGGGAGCTCTGCTCCCTCCCCTTAGTCTGAGCCGGGAGAAGGGCTCTTTTCAGTGTTGCTTTTCATCCTCCCCCCTCAGCTACAACGGCCGTACCGGCTACGTGCCCTCCATGTGCCTCCAGCCCTACAAGAACCCTCACCACAAGCTCCAGACCATCATGAGCTCCGGGCTCAACGTTTCCACCCCAAACCTCTGCTCCTCTCCCGCGGCTCCCCAGCTCCAGGGCAAGGCCACGGGACAGCAAAGGGTGCGGGCTGGCTCTTCCCTTGACCAGACTGAAGAGGACGTGAGCTCTCCGAGAAGCAGATCAAGGTCTCTGCCCACGGCCAGCTCCACCCCAGACCTGGAGTCAGACAGCTCATCCCTCAGCTCAGGGAGCAGCAGCGAGCGGGACGGCCAGCTGAGCTGGAAGCCTGAATTATCAAGATCTCTGCCCGAAGTTGAGCAGGCCAGGAGCTCTCCCCTGGGGCATGCCTTGGCCACGCAGAGCAGCAAGTCTCCACACCTCACCCACAAGGACAGGAACGACTCTGGCTTTGTGGAGTCATCTGCACCTGACCTAAGTTACTCCCTCACTGACCCCGACTTGGCTGCTTGTGTCCCCAAGGTGCCCGTGCGCCCCTCAGCCCACGAGATCCTCCAGAGGTGCAGCACCCTCACGAAGCGAGCCGTGCAGCAGTCTTCCTCTCGGCCTGCCCTCCAGGCTCTGCTCCCTCTCCCGAGTGTGCACTAGTGCCCCCAGGGGAGGCACGGACCCGGCCCTGGGCCAGCACCACAACCGAGAGGCGGGCACCCTCCTTGACAAAGTCCTGCAGGAACTGTGCGGAGTCTCCTTTCCAAGGACACAGTCAGATCCTGACGGAACATGCGTGCAAACATTGCGTCCCTGGGTAACACTGTTCTTGCTGCAGCTTGCACAGGGAGTCCGAGGAGCCAGGAGCGGCTTTACTGGAGTTAGAGGGAGAGGATTTAGTGGTTTAACTCGTCAGGGGAGTCACGGCCGCTGCAGATCGGCCAGCTCCTCTGTAAGTCAGCAGTCACTCGGGATTCAGTTAATTCTCCCTCAGGCAGGTACACGCCCTGCAGTGCAGCATGTGAAAAAGTCACAATCTTGTGTTATTCCACACTCCGGGGCTACCTGGCAGAGCAGCAGTGACACCCCGACAGCAAGTGACAGTCACCCATGAAATCCAGAGCTACAGTTACCAGTATGGAATAGTGATGGGATGTTGCAGCAGTGTAAGTGTCATTTATTTGAACTACCTATTCTATATTTTTTTTTTTTTTTAACTCTTCGATTTTCAGTGTTTGTTTGGGGTTTTGGATTTTTTTGTATTTTTATTTGTTAAAGTTTAGATCAACTTGGGTAGTGGAGAACTGGCCAAACATATGAATTGGCTGGATCTGCTGAATGGCTGTGAGTACAAAAAACATCTGTTGGCTACGAACGCCATCTCTGACCGATCCCTACGGAGATGCCTGTGCAGGCACAGAAACAAACATGGTTGTAGTACAGCTTGTTTCCCAGCTGGGTAAGGGGCCAGAGCTCATTTTTATGAGCAAAATACTCCCCCTTTCAAGGGGGTCTGATAGTTACTGAAACTCACAGCAATTCTCATCCTAAACTCGTTTGCTAGAATTGACTTAGAAAAATAGTTAATAGGAAAACTTAAGACTTTTATATACACTGCTACCTTCAATTTTAGTTATTCTCCAAGGCATTTGTTAATTTTATTTTTTTTTGAATTGAGCAATTTAGCCAACTTGTGAGATGTTCATGTTGTTCTCAGTTTTATACATTTTTATTACATTCATTTTAAAGACTAAAATAAAATAAACATAAATATCTATGAAGACTGTTTGTTTTTTATACTTCAAAAATGTAGGGAATTAAAGTCGCACTCGGCTCCCTCCCAGGCACCAACATTCAGGGCAGGCACAGGTGAGAGACCTGCCTTGGCCCAGGCTGCTTTTTACCCACGCAAAGAAAATCTTCGATGACACAACACTGATCAATACACACTCCTACCTGCGCTCTGGGATTCCATACGACATTCCCAGTAGTGTGTAGTGTCTCCCAACTCCGGAAAGCCTTTAAATGCCCGGTAAAGACCAAATACTTGTTCAGAGCCAGGTTCTCCCTTTTCTCCAAACTAAATGCCTTTTAAGTGTTTGGGCCTGAAAATTCAGGGTGTGAAAATAGAAAGGGAAACCACAGCTGGGCCAAAGGAATGACCTCTTCCCTCTCACTAAGCTCCAAAGAGACTGAACACTGGACTCGTTTTAGAAATTCAAACTTTAAAAATTTATTATAAAGTACAGAAATGCTCCAGTTGCCGTAGCTGGTGGGAAGGCAGTTTGGACTCTCCCCTCCGGAAAGGGCAACTGGTGGGAGGAGGGTCACAAAGCCACGTCCTCCTGCTGGGCTGTGTCAGCCAGCCTCATGTTTTGCCACATGAAATCAATGAACATGGAGGCCTGTAGCAAACGGCTCAGCCTCTGAAAATGGCGCTCTGCAAAGAGAGAAATGCAACCATTAGCATCACAAGGAGAGAATGGGGCGCAAAACTCTCCCTTCTCTTTAGGCCAAGGCAAACGGGGAACATCCAGGAGACGTCCCTGCGGGGTGACTCACCAGTGTAAGGCAGCAGGGACTCCACAGCAGATTTAATGCCCGAGAACTGCAGGAGGCTGTCCGGTGCTTCGTGCCTCAAGAGGGTTTCAATGACAGCTTGGGCCTCGTGACAGTTTCGAGAGTTCGTATTCCACGTCACCAAGAATGCCAACACCGCCTCTAGGGAGGAAGGAAGGACATTTGTTGGGGCTGGCTGTGCCATGGGTGCCAGCACGCAGGAGACGCCGAGCTCGAAAGCATCTCTTCCGTCTTATGGAGGGGTTCAGCTCCTGCACACTGTGACTGACGAGCCCGGGGGGCCAGAACAACTATGCATAGAACTGTTTCTTGAGCTGTCACAGCAACATCCCAAATAAGGGAGTGGTGAGGCCAGGCAAAGCCACACACACGAGCTCAGCGCAGTTGTCGGTGTGCACCACGAGGAGCAGCGCAACGAAGAAGCTGGCCAGGAGCAGCAGCCCTGCCTGAGGGCGGTGGGAGCTCAGGGGTAAACACAAAGTCTAGGGAGATTCATCTCCTTTTAATTTCAGTTGAGAAAACAAGCCCCTAACCTGAACGGTTTTACCATTTTAAACCATGTTGCAACAAACCTTTCTGATCCTTCCGCAGCCGAACAATGTTCTCTTCCAAGTGCTTTCTCCCGTCAGTTTCCTTAAGGATGGCTGCAGAGAAGAGAAATGAAGAGTCCATGCAAGAGTTCAGCCCACGCGCTCACGGGCTGAGCACAGGGAGACTGTTTGTTGTCAGGGGTAATTTCACTTAGGAGAACAGGAGTCAGGGAAAGGGAAAACTGAGGCTTTCAGACAATTAGACTTCCTAGTCTTCATCCACCTGGAAGAGATGTTCTGGAAAGCGTAGAGGGCAGAAAAAGGCCTTCAGAGCACAAAGCAGACTCACCTTTGACCACCATCAACACTGTGTGGGGACGATCCAGAGAGATTGCCAACCCTAAAGCTTTGAGATATCTTTTCTCATGAAGCAGGTTAGAAAGCTCTTGCTCTCTGGAAAACAAATGAGGGTCAAGAAAGCCAGACAAATATTGGATTGGTAGAAAAAAACCCCCACTATACAGAAAGTTGAAGATTTGGCAGTAATAGTGTGCAGAGGTTTAACGCCAAGAAGTGAAGAGTGCTTGCCAATGAACACTCCAGTGCCCTCATTATGCAGAGAATTACCCTGGCACATTCAAGGGCTCCCTGAACTATTCAGTGCTGGCTGAAGCAGAAGAACATGAAAGTAGGTTTCAGCAGTTTGACTTTGCTTATCTTAGTAGTGCATAAACAAGAAACTAATCAATTGTCAAGCTGACAGTATTATAGCAAGGCTTCGCAGGAGCTAAAGATAAACTACAAAGAAGAGACTACTGTGCCTTGACAGCCTCTAAATAGCTAAATGATGTAATATTCAGATTAGATGGAGCCAGATGGCTCCAAGTGTGGACAGTTTCACTGGACAGAGTTTGCCTTTCACAGCTCATTATCGCACAGGATCAACTTACTTCATAATCTGCTCCTCCTGTTTAGCTTGTGCCTCTTTCTCTTCAATTTCAGTGACATCCTATAAAAAAAAAAACAAACAGAATATAGCTTTGGCAAATCTTGCTTTAATACAGATTAATTTTTATTTAGCTATCAAGTCATTAGGAGACCAGTTTCTGCAGCAAGATCTCTAGGTCAATCCAGCAACTCACAACTTCCTTCCAAATCACCTTTAGAACACGAGCACTGGACAGGCTGCTAAGGCCCAGCTGCTGTTCCTTTTACAACATCAACTGGGGAAATACAGTTTGGCAAAGAAAGAAAACAACAAACAAAAACCCCAAACCCCAAAGATATGCCTTACAGACCCAATTTCAAAGTGCAGAAAATGAGGAGAGCATGTGTCATGTTGGAACAGTGATGAACAAGCCCCTGGGATCCCGAGCTTTCCAACTGCATTCTGATTTCTAACCCAGAGAGGAAACACAGAAAGGCCCCGCGCTGTACCTTCCACAGCGTGATGCAGGAGTCACTGGATGCTGTCACAACCATATCATCTTGCTTGTTGGAGTGAAGGCCCCAGATTTTATCTTCGTGACCGTCTAACGTTTTCACACACTCATTGGTTTTAATTGTCCAGAGTTTTAAGAGACCATCAGAACCACTTTTGGAAGAGAAAGAAACACAACAAACTTCACTCAGAGAATCACTGGACAGATCCATTCCTGCTCAGCCCCACCTCAAATATCAGATATACTTCTCCCATTCCAACACCTTTCAAACAGGGGCAGAATTAACCAGAAATGTCAAAAGAGGTTGAGAATTCCAAACAAGTACTCGCCAGTACTATCAGCATCCCTTCAGGTGATTCCTTCTTGGGAAATCCTATTAACTGTGATTCCTCATATGCTCTGGTGGTATTTCCAGAGCGATGTAACTGTTCAGCTCCGGCTGCTTCGCCCTCACCGAAGGCAGCAGGGCGAGATGCACCCCTAGCTCTGCCCAACTGTAGTGTACATCACCAACCCAGCAATGGCACAGCAGCTAACTAGAACCCACACCGTGACCGGAGAAGACGAAGGTGAGTCAGCCCCTGCAGAGAGCTTGGCATAAACACGGCACCTTCCCATCAGTCTTTCCAAAACTAAATCCACTGCGCAAGGCTCTCCCCTCTCGCAGCTGATGCCAGCTAAGAGATCTCTCTTCTGATTAGTTCTGACATCTTCCTCTGGACTCCTGGTGTAGGGACTTACCCGCTGAGCAGTTGTGTTCCTCGGCTTACAAAAATGATCTTCAGTACCGAGGCATCATGACCTTCAAAGGTCTGGAAAACAGCAAGGAAGCTCAGAAGTGTTAAGAGCTGTTGCCAGGCCTTTCAAGACAGTCCTCTTTAAGAGGATAATATTTACTCTTAAAGCCCCAACAGCTAGGTTCCAAAAAGCAGCCTCTATCCTTAGGACTTTTACCGTAGGCTAAAAGGGCAGTAGGAAATAACTTGTCCCCATATCATTTATTGAAACAACCTGCTTGCTTAAACTTGCTGCCCAAGGTCATATTGCAAATGGTCTGAATGGTGAGGCCAACGGCATAGGCTGCCTCCCCAAACGGTCAGCTCCCCTGCCGCAGTGTGAAGCACCCGTTCCGTGAGGAACACTGTTGGGCAGAACACAGCAGAGTAGCAATTGCCTTCTCGTGGTCTTAGTGAGACACTACTGGACTAGAAAGATAGTTCTTCTATGAAGAGGGAGTTTTTCCTTCATGGCCACAGCTGTGTCAGGCAAAGCCAGCTTTCTTTCAATAGCATGACTGTGCTTTTCCCCAATGATCAACCATGTTGCTCACTGGTGGGCTAGAAAAGAAAGGTCGCTTGAGCACTGGGCAGATGACTCTTGCCCTGGAGCTTTGCATGCGGCTTAGACATCAAAGATCCTGGAGAACAAGACTAGAGCTGGATAGCTCTTCCTTCAGCACGGCCACATTGCTACATTTCAGCTGCACTGACCAGCACACCCTTTTTCGAAACAGCCTTAATCCCAGTAGCACACAAAGGTTGCCTACAGCAAGGGCAGTCTGAGTTCTGATTACCTTCAGACAGCTGAAATCCCGAAGACCCCAAAGCTTCAGGGTTCCATCTGCTGAAGAAGTGGCCAAGATCTGGTCCACGGGTGAGAACTGCACGCACCAGATTCCACGCTTATGTCCAGTGAAGACACCCAGCAAAGAGCAATCAGAACAGGACCACAGCTTGGCCAGCCGATCCTGCGAGCCTGTGGCGATGAGCCTGTCATTCGGTGAAACTGCCACGCTGTTTATGTCCTAGAGAAGTCACACAAGTACAGAGTGCGAAGTGGGTGAAGTCTTTGCTCTTGCTCCAGCTGTCAGAAAGGTACTAAACACAGTGTACAACACAGGAGAGAAAGTGTTCTAACATCAGGTGGAGCTTTACCTTGTCGTGACCCCTCTCAGTCACTTTTGCATGAAGGGTTTCTGGACTGGAGATTGAGGCTGCTTTTGCTTTAGAAGTGAGGAATTCCGGGATGTTCCAGATCTTGATCGTGCAGTCCTGGCTGCTCGTAACTATGAAGCTTTCTTTCAGTCTGAAAGGAATAAAAATGTCAAGTGTAAGGAAGCAAAAGAGTGGCTTCCCCTGCACAGAAAAAAAGGCCTTCTCCTCCCCTACCGGGTACTACACACATTCAGTCACTCTGCTAGGATGTGACAGGGTGCTTTAATGTTTTTTCAAGCTGTCTTTCATTTTACTTAGGTCCCTGGGATAGCCTCCAACTATTCAGACATTAGGCAAGAGCACTGCTAGCTCTCTTCATTTACAAAGATACACTGCAGCTCTTGAACAGAGAAGCTGGGCTTCCACACTGTTCGGCAGCACGAAGAAAAGAGAAGAGCTGATAAACAGACCCACTATTCAAGGAAGCGCCTTCACAGACACATTCCATTCACTCCCCAACACTCCTCTCTACATCACTCAAGCTTTATCTGGCAACTTATCCAGCTGCTGCTCTTTAAGGCAAATGGGAGTCAGACTAACAAAGACAGGCAAACTTTACAACTTAAGGATAGGCAGATGTGCATCCAACCAAAAAAAAAAATACTTCCTTCAAGCTCAGAGCACCTTGACAAGCTGGAACCAAAAATGAAAGAGCATGGCTCAGAGGCAGGCATCCACCAAAACATTCACTCTGAGGATCAGCAAAGCAGCCATGACTCACACTTGCAAACGTATGCCCTCACCTGACTTTTATTACCTTGAGCAAGAGACAGCGCCTATCCCATGTGCGTGACCCAATCCTTGGGCAACACAGATCACCCTTCCATCTTTGTTCATCCGCCAGACTCGAAGGCTTTTGTCCTGTAATGGGAGAAGACACAAATGTCTCTGGTTTTTTGAAAAGTGATCAGTTCCCCATGCGTTTACCACATCTGTGAGCCTCACTATTCACTGCTTCTCAAGCTTGAACCTTTGTCTGCATTCGTCAGAGCAGATGAGGGCAGACACAGCCACACACTGCAGCCTGGGATTCCAGCATGGAGCTTTATCCCTGGGTGTACCAGGGCAGTCAGCACCTTTTCTTCCAACACAGTTTTTACACACAGCTCCCCATCAGTCTCACACCAACGATATCGCTGAACTCTAATGCAAGAGCAAGACTCTTGGAGAATAAGACATCTTTCAGGCTAACAAAATACAATCAAACCCAATTCCCCAGGGACAACATTAAAAAGGGAGAGTGGAAGAACCTTATATTTGGGGGACGTAGCAGACAGGAATTTCGTCTGAACAAAAGCCCTTTCTGGATTGCCAAAAACGAATACAACTCTGCCCATAAAGAATTTAGAAATGAAGAGATTCATTAAATGAAGAAAACTAACACACCTTAGAACAGCTGACAAACATCAGGCCTTTTCTGAAGACATCCAAAGCAAGAATTGTTTCTAAACAGGAGAAGAAAAATCAGCTGGATGCAAAGTAATACTGAAATCGGGTAACAGAAATATGTGAATTAATCAGTCCACAGCTTACTGACCTGGGGACAGGTTTGGGACACTCGGGAACACATCTACACTCACTATAAAGTGACTGGCTGCTGATAGCATTGGTGCGAGTCCGTCACTTGCAGACACAAAACTGCATTCAGAGCTCGCGCTCTCACACCAATTTAAATCGATCTCACTGCTAGTCAAAGGGGCTGAACTAACACCTGGAAAAAGTAAACTAGCATTTGCAAAATTAGGACAGCATAATATATACTTTCTCCACACAACTCCAAAACTTGTTGTGATGATGTTCCAGAGAAAATTCAAGGACTCCAGCTTCCACATAAGACTTGTGAGAGAAGCTGGACAGAGAAATACTTTCACACCTCCCACCCATCAGAGCTGACCACACTCACCTGTGTGACCGTAAAGGATCTGGCAGTGTGACGTTGCCAGTTCAAACACTTTCAGCTGAGGGCTGTTGGTAGCCACAACAACATGAGAGTCACTAGGCCCGAGGAACTTGACATCCAGAACCTCATCGTTGTAACCTGCAAGCTGAGGATGGCAGAACAGAAAGAGTTTAACAGGGAGAAGTCAGCTGGTTAGAGAAGTACTGAATGGCAGCCTGCTCAGTGAGGCTCCATTACCATTACTTTTCATGTAATACTGCATGTAAAAATCTTAGACGTAAGCTGGAGCACAGGAGGGATTTTTGGCTAGGCCTGTTCTGCTTTCTTTTTCTGTGTTTGTGTCTGTGCAATATTCCTCCAAACAACCTCTCCAGTGAAATTGGCTTTCTGGCTTCTAACCAAGAACAGGCAGGAGAGGAGGGGACCCCGGGACAAACCTTTCACCAGGAACAGAACTGGTCCTGAAGTATGGATAAAGGAAGAAAAGGGAGGCTGAGGGTTATTACCTGCTTCCTGAGCTGAAGAGTTTGAGCATCATATAAAACAACGTTGTGTTCGACGGATACCGTGACAATCTCATTTTTCTCAGGCACAAGCATGCACTGGGTGAGACTGCGCTCGCTGGCCTCCTCCTTCGACTCAAAGGGCACAGGCTGGGTGTATACACAAGCAGCTGTGGCAGCTTCCCAAACTTTCAGGATGCCTAACAAAATTATTATATAAATTATCTGTCACAGCCAACTGTTTTAGACAGTGATTGTTCAAAGAATATAAAACAAACCCTGGCCTTGCCTACTGGAAAAAGCTACACAACTTTAAGGCAAGACTGTGAAGAGATCCCATCACGGTGGCAGGAAGGGCCATGAAGTTTTTCTTTTCCAGACCCAATCAAACTTTTTAGCCATTTGAAAACATACATAGTCAAAGCTTGACAGTATGCCTGATCAGTCCTGCTCATCCACTACTGTAGGAGGAACTTGGGATCAGGCTCTGCTCTCCAGTCCTCAGAGTTCAGCCCAAGGCTTCTGCCAGGCAAAGAACACACATCCCAGGAATAATGGCAACACAGTGTCTTAAGTACGGTCCTTCCTCAGCCTCCAAATCTGGCAGCGACACGCCAGGACACTCACCTTTGCTGCCAGCTGTGACAAAGTGCAACCCTTGTTTCTTCACACCCAGTTGAGAGAAATCTCCCTTTTCAGGTAACAAGACAGCAGCTTCCACGCTCTGCAAGAGAGTTAGCCAAACAGCGACTGAGCGCAAGGGACCGGAGTCCCATTTCAGCAACCACCCCGCCAGCGCCAACAGGCACAGGCCCCCCTCCCCACAGACTCCACTGCCCCAGGCTGCGCGGCTACCGAGGACAGGCCGGCAGTACAACAGGAGAACAAATTTTTTCTGTAACTGCCCTTCCTTCTTTCTCCATCTCTGCAGCACTGGGGGCATGTATTTCCTCAAACTGCCCAGACATGACCACAGCAGGCAAAGAAAGAAAGAAAATAAAACAGCTTTAGACACAGAGTTTTTAAGGCCTCTGGAAAGTAAAAGGGAGAGAAACCCGATTTCGCAATATTTAAGAACATAAAGAGGGAAAGGTACCATATCAACATATCAACCTAGAAACTACAAAGGATCTCAAAGGAATAAATGAAATGCAATTTCACCTCATAGACAGGGACGGTTCGTTTACTTTCTCTGGTTTTCAGGTCCCACACCATGCAGATTTTATCACGGCCAGAACTGCAAATTGGAAGAGCAGTTCCAGTGTTAAATCCATTCAACGTGGGCTCTAAGTGCAAATTTGGAATTGCGGGAAAAGGTACATGTGAAGGAAGGCATCAGCCTTCTGTGTGACAGCACAGTATACTGCCAGAAACACAAGTACTGAGACCCTCAGTCACTCGCTTGTACAGTCAAGCAGAGCCTGAACACTTGTAGCAGCCCTTCCCCTCGCAGGACAAACTTCCCAGGCCCTGCAGAAAGGCCTGGTCTCTGGCACGAAGCAAGGTGAAGAGGAAAGGCCAAGCTTCTGCAGGGTTTTACCTAATGAGCGTGTTTCCATCTGCAAACGCCAGTGAGGTGACAGCACTGAAGTGGCCGTCCAGCATGGCAACACACTTGCTGGAATTCAGGTCCCAGATGCGGATTTTGTAGTCAATTGAGGAGGAGAAGAGTTGCAAACGGGAGATATCAGGGTGGAACTCAACAAGGCTAGACAGAAGGAGATGCACTTGAACAGGACAGGAATAAGTTATCTGGCATGGTGGCATTAGCCCAACATTTAAATAAGTACATATTCTACACAGAGTTTGACAGACTAATTGACAGGAATTTGTAAGAGGACTTTCTTTGTCTCCATTCCTCTGCCACACCAGAAAAATTCAGAACTCATCTCTGCCAGTCTTTCCACATTCTTGAAGTACATCAGTTAGTAAGCACAGATACACCATTTAGAGCCCAGCCCAAACCATGATACAAATTTATTGATCAAAGTCTTTCCTCTCTGGGTTAAAGCCAGTCATAGCCCTGCTCCTTCACTAGACATTTCAAAAAAAGTCAGGAAACAGAAGAGCATAGAACCTGCTCGGAATGGCCCTTTACACTCCATTAACTCAAGACATTTCACATCAGCCCCAGTGTCCAAGCATCACACTAATGCCAGTGACTGACAAATATGACTCGTCCTTACTGTACAACTCCTGAAGATCCTTTTAGGTTGTGTGTGCAGTACTGTTTGATCATATCCCAGATCTTAATGGTGCTGTCACAGCCACCTGGGAAAAGAAGGGCATATAACAATGAACTACAGAGGACAGAGACACCAGAGGTCCAACGTATCAGCAATGGTAACATTTTGTGGGTTGCAAAGGCAGCAGAAAGAAAAACGCATCTGATAACAACCACCCGCACCGAGAGCAGCTCACAGAGCACCTTACACTTTCAGGGAGCTAGGCAGAATCTGACTGCTCACAGATAAGAAACCTGAAGTACAATCAAGTTACAGGTCACCCCTGCCCTCCTCCATCTTCAAGAGTCCCAGTTCTACACGAGGATAACTACACCACACTGTCTCCTAGATGCTTGATTTTTATCCCTATTTTACTAAGTATAACGTAGATAGAACATTGAAATGATCCCTCGTTGTCTGTCAAGACATCACTTCTAAGTAAAACCTCTTCTATTTGTGTGTGAGTCCAGGAGATGACCACCTCAGGCTATGTCCATCTGAGCTAAATTATTCTAAAGCAGAAGAGCCACTCGATATCATTCCTGCCGCTTGACGCTGAAATGGGGTTGTACCTGTGGCTAACAACGTTGAAGTAGAGTCAAAGGCCATGCTAGCAACCGGCGCTATGTGCACAGCTTTCCACGTGCGAATGCATTTGTTCTCTCGCCAGTTCCACTGCTTCAGCAACAGCGCTCGGCTCCCTGTCACGAGGATCTGCCCAAAGGCAAGGCAAAGAAAACATGATTAACTACTACGCAGATTTCATTTTCTTTCAGTGCTCGCATGCAAAGCACAGAAACACCTGCTGCTATGACACTCTTGAAAGCTCAGTCTCTCAGCATTCCTCTCCCTGACTTGAACCCAGAAAGGGAGACAGATGGAAGCGCCTGAGAATACTCCGCAGAGATCTCTGGAAATGCAGGGCGCTTCCAGGGAGAGCAGCCTTCAGTGTTCACTAGCTTCCATCAGGAGGCCTGACAGAGCAGCACAGAAAACCACAAAGCAAACACATACCTCATCATCGGGGCTAAGAACAAATGAAGTGATATCCTCTTCGTCATCCTGTAAAAATGAAAGGAAAGAACCCAGTTAAAGCCCCTGTAGAGTGGCAGCTCTCAGAGCTCCCTTCTCCACATGCTTCTGCTGACACTGAGTGCACCCAGCCGTGCCTAAGGACAACACAAATAACATCTGTCTTCATTTAGAGCAATTCCCATCCTCCCCTCCACTTCTCACTCTTAGGTGCTTCAGAATAGCATCCAGCAAGAGCAGAAAAACACCCCAGGAGCCTTTGAAAGCCCTCAGTAGTTTCACCACCAGTCCGCAGAGGCTGGATCTCAGAACAGTTTGGGTTGGAAGGGACCTTAAAGATCATCTAGTTCCAACCCCCCTGCCCTGGGCAGGGACACCTCCCACTAGACCAGGTCGCTCAAAGCTCCATCCACCCTGACCTTGAACATCTCTCCAGGGATGGGGCAACCACAGCTTCTCTGGGCAACCTGGGACAGTGTCTCACCACCCTCAGAGTGAATAATTTCTTCCTGAGATCTAATCTAAATCTACCCTGTTCCAGTTTGAAGCCATTTCCTCTCATCCTATCACTACATGCCCTTGTAAAAAGTCCCTCTCCAGCTTTTCTGTAGCCCCTTTAGTGACTGGAAGGGGCTCAAAGGTCTCCCTGGAGCCTTCTCTTCTCCAGGCTGAACCCCCCCAGCTCTCCCAGCCTGTCCTCACAGCAGAGGGGCTCCAGCCCTCCCAGCATCTCCTTGGCCTCCTCCTGCCCCGCTCCAACAGGCTAGTGTCCTTCTTGTGCCAAGAACAAGCACAATCCCCTCACCTGCTGGAGGCTGTAGAGAGCTCCCGTTTCCACCTCGATGACGTTCAGCTTGGTCCCACAGGGGCAAAACATGAACTTTCCATCTCGGTTTATCTGGGGAAAAGGGAATGGAAACCGGGAACGTTACGGAGCCGGCAGACGGGGCCTTCCCAAACGCGCCCCTCGCTGCCTCAGTACCTGGACCCGCCCTCCCTTGTAGAAAGGCTCGATTTTCCTCGACGCGACGTAGCTGGAAGGGAAAGAGAGAGACGGGCGGTCAAACGGCAGCGCCGCCCCACGGGCCCGGGCCCAGCCCCGGCCGCTCCTCACTTGCTCTTGAAGCGGACGGGGCTGACGGCGGCCGCCTCCATCTCCCGCACCGCCGCGCTCCGCGTGCCGACCGCTTCCGGCGCTCCCGGTTGCTACGGGAGAAGGGCGCCACTTCCGGCGCGCCGAAATGACGCTGTGAACCACGCCGGGGAGCGGACGCCGTGACCGCCATCTTTGGTGCGGGCAGGGTAGGGGTGCGTCAGCCCCCCTCACCCCGCCGGGATGGCGGGGACGGACCAGCCGGTACCGCAGGTCCGGAACGTTTTCCGGCAGAGCATTCCCTCCCTACTCCAAGGAGGCGACGTCCACAGCTCCAGCCACATGGACGAGCGGGATTTTTGAGACAACATGAACGACAAATAGAGACTTGACAAACAGGCTTTCAAGTAATCTATCTTTTATTGGATGTAAAAGTACATTAGTGAATCATTCTAAAGCACTCCAGCTGTGTCCTTGCCCACAGCAGCATCCCCTTCGCTTCGCCAAGGCCCACCTTCACCAGCAGCGAACAGTCAAGGGCCACTCGGAGGGTATCGCACGCGGCGCGGCTGGCGGCTCCCGCTCGGGATGGCGGGGCCGAGCAGCCCCATACCCGGCAGGTCCGTCCGGGGAGGCCGCGCTCAGCACCTGCTGGCAGAGGGAAAGTCAGGTCCGAGACAGCCGCTACCCCAGCGCGCGTTAACCCCCAGTACCCGCTCAGTACAAACACTATGGGAACATGGGTTTCACTCCCCACGCACCACCGTGGGCAATAAGCTTAATGTTCCCTATACTGTGGGCACAGTTATCTCACCAGGAGCCACGAGAGACCCCAAGTGATTTTCAGACTGTGCCTGCAGGTAACGCCACGCCCGAAGCGCCCCCCCCAGCACTAGATCCCCCCTCAGACACCACCATAAGCACACGCCAACACATTATTTTTTTTAAAATGCTCACAGAGCGCAGAAAGCAGGAGACACCGCACTCCAAAAACCACAACACCTACCGCGAGCTCTCCACACACTGACTGCTACCCGCCGGCGAGACCATTTATAGAGGGAGAGGCGCATGCGCACGGCTGCCGCGGTGTTTGCCCGCCCCGCACCCTGTATAACTGAGCGGGAGGCGCCGCTCTGCACCGCTGCGTATTCCTCATTCAGCGCGCGGGGCGGGCGCGGCCGGGCGGCGCTCTCGCGAGACCCGCGCGCAGTATAAATAGCGAGGGGCGGGGCGGTGCGGCCTTCTACTCTGAGAGATCACGTAAGTGTGGCGGGTAGGGGCCATGGTGCCGGCGGAGCGGCGCGGCCCAGGCTCCATCCGACCCCATCGGGGCCGCCGGCGGCGCGGGGGCAGCCGTGCCCGGCCGCGTCGGCTGCCGTTTCCCGCCGCGGCGACGGTGTCCCGGTTAACGCGCGCCCCTCTCTCATCTCTAGCAAATGGCGGACGACGCCGGTGCTGCGGGAGGTGCAGGAGCGGCCCGAGGGGGCTTCCGCGGCGGCTTCGGGACCGGGCTGCGGGGCCGCGGGCGCGGCCGCGGTAGGGGCCGAGGGAGAGGCCGCGGGGCTCGCGGAGGCAAGGCCGAGGATAAGGAAGTAAGTGGATCCCGGGGCCGTCCCGGGCGGCGGGGCTGGGCTGTGCGGGGGCCTGTGTCTGCTGCCGTCCCCGGAGCTGGAGCAGAAAAAGCCGTCTCCCCTGGGGTGGCGGGAGCTGGTGCTGCCGCTGACCCTTTTCCACGGGTTTCTTTGCCAGTGGATTCCTGTCACCAAGCTTGGTCGCCTGGTCAAGGATATGAAGATCAAGTCCCTTGAGGAGATCTATCTCTTCTCGCTTCCGATCAAGGTAAGCTGCTGTGGACGCTGGAATAATGTGCGGCAGAACCTTCTTCTGAAATGCAGAGTTCGCGGTAGTTGCTGCATTTGCTGTTCGGGATGCTCAGGTTGAGTGTGTTCGAGGTAAAGACATAAATCGGCAGAAGCTGCGGTGGCTCGTAGTGAAGTGTGGCGGGCTCTGTGTGTTGCAGTCTGCCTTGGGTGGACATGGCAGCATGTGGCTCAAGTGTTTGTGTGTGATAGTTCTGCTCAGTGGTGGAAAAAATAAAATTAACTTGCTATGTTGGGCTGCCTAGTAAGCTAGAATAAATTTATGCTGGCAAAATTTAACATCCTTATGTACCTATTACTTAAAATACATGTGTATAGGACTGTTGAATTGTAGGCGCCTTACTAGCTGTCTTTGGTTTGTTTAAAAATTGTGGCCTTGTGCAATTAAATGGCTGATTGTTGCAGGAATCAGAGATCATCGATTTCTTCCTGGGGTCTTCTCTGAAAGATGAGGTTTTGAAGATCATGCCTGTCCAGAAACAGACTCGTGCTGGTCAGCGTACCAGGTTTAAGGTAGCCCTTTTTTTCTGCTTCCTCACATTGAAACCTGCGTGCATGTTGTCTGCTGCTTTTTTGGTATCACATTGATAAATTAGTTTAAGTACGTTTATTTTCTTCTGTAGTATCTAGTAAATGTTTTGGTATGGAGATCTGCTTGTGTAGATTACCAAGTTTCTGGTTTAAGTTTAAAAAACCTGGTAATGTGTTCAGATGTTACTTGAAACAGCTCCAGCACAAGATTAGTCACACTTGTGCAGCAATGTTGGCTGTTTGGGGACTGTTGTGGAGAGAGAAGTCCTAGTTGTTAGGAGGGAATGCTGTTTAGAAGTAATTAAGGCTTCTGACCAGTGTGAGGCTGTGGAATGGAACTGAGTCCCAGTTCTTCAGCTGTAGCTGGTTTTGACTGAAGGATGAGCTCTAAGGGGGAAAAAATGGGCTGCTTGAACTGTGAGCTCTGCTGTGCAAGTTTTAGCAGGTGGTGCCGTGATTTGTAGTTGGAGGAGCTGTGCACTGCTGAGTGCACACCTCAGGTTATCTTTGGTGAGAGACCCTGCGGGACTCTGTTCTGCTCAGGGAGCCTTCCCACGCAGTGCAGCTGCCACTGAAAACTTCTCTTTCGATCCCTAGGCTTTTGTTGCTATCGGGGACTACAACGGCCACGTTGGTCTTGGTGTGAAATGCTCTAAAGAAGTTGCCACTGCTATCCGTGGGGCAATCATTTTAGCCAAATTATCCATCGTACCTGTGCGACGAGGCTATTGGGGGAACAAGATTGGCAAGCCCCACACTGTGCCTTGCAAGGTGAGAATGACTGACTTGCTGGGCCTGCCCTCGGTGATTGTGCTGTAAGGTGTTGTTTCGGGAGCTGTAACCCGCTGTGTTTGCGTAGGTCACGGGCCGGTGTGGATCTGTCCTGGTGCGTCTGATCCCGGCCCCTCGTGGTACGGGGATTGTGTCTGCCCCTGTCCCCAAGAAGCTGCTGATGATGGCTGGTATCGATGACTGTTACACCTCAGCCAGGGGCTGCACTGCCACCCTCGGGAACTTTGGTAAGCTTTAGGTTTTCAAGTTGTAGCTTAGCTGTGTGTATTGCCATTTTTGTCACCGACGTGACCAAACATACCCATTTCTATAGTATTTTTTAATCTCTGTTGAAGCAGAAGCTTCCAGCAGAAGACTTCTGCTGATACCATTTACAATGCAGGTTAGTCCTGCTGCGGATGATCCCGAAGTTCTATAAAATTGCATTACAAGACATCGTCTTTTTATATGTGTGTTGATACAAAAAAAAAAGAATCTCCCAATCTGCGCGATTGCACTTGTTTGAAGTAGTGTAATTGTCGTAAATGGAGAGAGAAAGAGACTTGAGTTTTGGGTGTATGTATCAGAGAGACCCTGCTATGGTCTCCCTGTTCCGTCCTAAATTCTACATTTTTGGAGGTGCATGGGCAGGTACGAGTGGGCGGGTTTCTGTAGCTGTGACATGTAATATTTGACTTGTGTCCATAGCTAAAGCCACCTTCGATGCCATCTCCAAGACCTACAGTTATCTGACCCCTGACCTCTGGAAAGAGACTGTGTTCACCAAGTCTCCTTACCAGGTAAGAGTATTTCTGCATTTTGCAACTCAAATCTTGCTCTTCCCACCCTGTAAAGTTGAGGTGCTGTACCCAAAGAATTTGCAGTTTAGTAACGGGAGAGTAGAGTTGCAGTCAGACCTGACTGCCGTTTAGCATGCAATTTTTCAGCATGCAGTTCTTAAAAATGGTATTTTATGGACAAAAGAAATACAAGGAAAGCTTTGAATTATTCAGTAAAAAGCTACGTTGTATCTGAACTACCCCAGCCCCCACACAGACACCTTACTGGAAAGGGATGCAGTGCTGAGAAACCTGCGATAGTGGCTCAAGAAAATAAAACACTGTCTTAATTTTTTTTTTTTGCAGGAGTTCACCGATCATCTGGCAAAGACCCACACCAGAGTCTCTGTGCAGAGAACCCAAGCAGCTGCTGTGGCAACGACTTAAGTGGGTTTTGTACAAGGCAATAAAGTGATCAGTGAACAAGAAATTGCGATTGCTTTGACGGGATGGTTGATGCACTGGGCAGACGGATTAAATCTCTGTCAGGGATTTGAGTAGGTTCACGTCTGTGGGCCAGAGCCTGAACATCTGTTGAATGAAACAGTATGTTATGTTACACTGATCCTTGTTAATCATGTATTAATCCTAAATGGGGTCTAGAACCAGCTCTGAAGATTATGCGCTGTCCTACAGCACGTAATTTTAACCCTGAGGGAATTCTCTGCCGGGGCTGGGCAGAGCAGCACAGCACAGTGTGTTTCTGTTGGTTCACAAAGGCAGGGGGAGGGCTCCCGAGGGGAAATGCCAGCTAAGGCAGCCAGGGCTGCCTGGAGTGAGGGGTGACCACGGTTCACAGAATGGTAACAATTGACAGGGAAGAATTCTGTAAATGTTTGCAGATCTCTTCAAAGAATGAGTCTAGATTCTGGTTGTTTGGCAGATGCCTGGGCTGCACGTTTATTGTATTGAACGGCATTGGAGTTCAAAGATGCAACATGCAGTATTCGACACACGCACCATGAGGTGCTAACCATTTAGATTTACTGAGATGCATTTGCTTGTGCCTTCCTCTCCTCCATCATCCTGTGCTTCTGCTTCATCAGGCATGTCCTTGCGTTTCCATGGACTCCAAGGTCACCATCTAAAAAGAAAGTAAATGTCTGAAGTGTCCCTCAGCAGCTAAAAAGAAATAAGGCTCTGTTCCATGTGAAGTTCCATGGGAAATTGGGGCTGCCCCATCCCTGGAGCTGTTCCAAGGCCAGTCTGGATGGGGCTTGGGGCAACCTGGTTTAGTGGGAGGTGTCCCTGCCCAGGGCAGGGCGGTGGAACTGGATGATCTTTAAGGTCCTTTACAACCTAAACCATTCTATGAATCTTAAGTCTGGGAAGTGGTTTAAGATGTCCTTTCCCTGTGTGCTGTCACAGGTACAGCAGAGGCATGCAGGCTGTCACCGTACTCACATCTGTCCTGGTAGGCCTTGGTGACCTGTGCCAGCAGCTCCACCTCTTTGGCACAGTTCTGGAACTGGTTGGGTCCTTCCCTCTGCTTGCATGCGCCTACCCTCTCCCGGACTATCTCCACGATTTCCTGATCAACCATCCTGCGGGGAAGATGATGACGGATGTAACCACAGCCAAGAGATGATGGGAAAGCTGAACACAGGGATGGTGACACTCTGTGGAAGGTCAGCTCTGGGTTTTTACAGCACAGTGGTCTGTCCTGTGGGGGTGCTGTTGGAATTATGTGCCCTGGTGCCACCCCTCTTGGCTCAGGTGTGCTGCAGGACTATGAAATGGGTGTTGTGCAGTGGGGTAGGCAGGAGGTGCTGCCCAGCACCCCAGACTCCATGAAAACGCTGAGAGTTCAAGCCACCCCCTGTGGTTCCCAGGGCTGAGGAACAGGAGAAGCGATGGACATACCTGTCCCTCCTCCACTGTGCTTCGGCCTCGAAGTAGCAGAGGTAGTCGCCCTCCAGACACTCGCTCAGGTCGGGCACGCGGCGAAACTTCTGGTGATAGTAGTAGTACTTGTTCTTGGCTTGCTGGCGCTCGATCCACTCTGCGGACACAGCCCAGCGGTCAGACACCCCGGCTACTGCGGCGCAGCGCAGCCATGGCCTCCCGGCCCGGTCCTGCTGCCGCCTTCCAGGGCCACGCTAGGCCCTGGGCGCCTCCAACTCCGAGTCCCTGATCTCTGTGTGCCCGTTCGCCTGTCTGTCCCTCAGTGCGTGCTGTGTCCCACGTCCCCGTGTCTGTCCCCCACCTCCCTCCGTGTCCCGGTTCTTGTGCCCTTGTGTGTCCTGTCTCCCCGTGCCTGTCTCGCCGTCCTTCTGTCTTTGCCTCGCACGCCCGTGCCACGCCGGGGCCCGACTCCCGCCGCGGAGCCGCGCTAGTGAGGGGTGCCGGCCGCACCGGGGCGGCAGCGCGAGCGGGGAGGGGGCTCGTCCCGCCGGTACCTCGGACGAAGGTGACGGGCGCGTCGACGACATAGTTGAAGGCGGTCTGCAAGAAGGTGATCGGGTTGGGCACCGACGTGACCCTCTCGGAGACGGGGGTGCGGGTCGGAGGCACCTTGTACGCCTCCCAGTCCCTGTCCTCCGGCATGGCGGCAGCGGCGGCGGGGGGCCCGGCGGGCAGCGCGGAGAAGATGGCGGCGCCCCACAGCACGGCAGCGGCGGGGGACGCCGGGGTCAGAGGGCGCCGCTCCGCGCATGCTCCGCCGCGCCCGGTGCATGCTGGGAGCTGTAGTCCATGTGGCCGCCGCGGGGCCGGGCCCGGCTCACACGGCCTCAGGCCCCGGCCCGCGGGAGCGGCGGAGCCCGCCCTCACAGCCGCGTCTATTGCCTCGAGCTCTTTTCCAGTCAGGATCACAAAGTCCTTCTTGCCTGGGCTGATGGAGGGGTTTTCAGGCTGTCCCTGCTGCCAGCAGCCGGCTGCACCGAGCTCGGGCTGCCCGCGCAGGCCTGCACGGCGCTGGGTGTGTGGTGCCCAGTTCGGAAGCTCCCCTAATTCCTGCCATTCATGTTCGAGTTGTTTAGCAGGGAGAAGTGTAAACTGAGACACCGGCGACTGACCTTTATCACACCGCAACTGCTGTGTGCAACCTGCCAGCTTGGCTGAGCATGAAATGAATACAGCAGCGGGTGAAGCGAGCAGCTAAATTTGTGTCTTCAGACCGATAACCATCTTAAGTATTAGACAGGGGAGGCACTTACTAACAGCTTCTTTCTGCGGCTGACCTGGGCTGAAGACGTCCCATGGTTCGTACAGCTCAGCTCTGCTGCCGTTCGATTGTGTGCGGAGGGACAGGCGGCAGGGCCGGGTTACCTGCGATCTTAGTGCCGCTGGAATGGGGTCGAGCTCAACAGGGCTCCACTTGGGCTGGAAAATAAGCTTGGTGGAAAGTGCAACCAGGTGCCGGGACTGATCGTAGCAAGGAGGGAGTTGCAGCGGACGTAGATCTAACCCTTCGCTGCTTGGGCTGACCCCCAGTTCTCCTGCCGTGAAGCCAATTTGTGTGAGAACTTGTCCATGTCTCTAAAGCGCTGTTGCTTTCTCCATGCCTGGCTCAGCATGACCTTGCAACTGTGGTTTATATATTTAGCTCTTGCTAATTTGGTTTTCAAGGTGCATATTTAACCTGCGCATGTTCTTATTCCTGATTCCTTTGGGCATCCTCTCCCGTTTCTTCTGATCGTTAGCTGTGCTTGCTTGGTACCATTTGCCTTGGTGACACAAAGCCCGTGAATTCTGAAGCAGGCCCTTTTGGTGCTGCAGAATATAAAATAAGTCATTATAATTAACATCACAGAAGGGCAGACCTATTAAAGAACATATTTCTCCTTCAAAGCCCTCACATAGAAGGAGGGAGATCATGTTGGAGGGTTTTTTTAGTTAATTGGCATAATTTCTCCACAAACTTACTAAATTCTGCCATGCACATGATGGAAGCTTGAACAAAATCCCTTCCTGGTAAGAGTTCTTTCTCTCCCATTGGAATCAAGGAAGACCCCAGAATCCCTCCGGCATTCACTGATGTTAAAGGGGAGATTTCACATTGTGCTTTGGGTCCCGTTGTCTTCTGGGACCTGGAAGTGAAGCTGATCTCTTTTGTTCTTCCTCTCTGCAGTCCCACCGCAAGTTCTCTGCTCCCAGGCATGGCCACCTGGGCTTCCTGCCCCACAAGAGAAGCCGTCGCCACCGAGGGAAGGTGAAGTCATGGCCTAAGGATGATCCCAGCAAACCAGTCCACCTGACAGCTTTCCTGGGCTACAAAGCTGGCATGACACACACTGTGCGGGAGGTGCACAGGCCTGGGCTCAGTAAGGCTTGGGTTCGGGTTATCTCCTGTAATGCTGTCCAGATCTTGGATGGCCAAAGGCCACCTCACAGCCAGCGTGAGATGAGTCTGGGGATTCCTGGGAAGTCCCCACACTGGTATGGTGACTGGTGATTTGTTGGATCCTGCTGGCAGAAGGACCCTGCAGGGTAACCACCTGACAAACCCTGGGCTTGGAGCATCTTACCGGGGAAGTTTATGATGTTACCCATTGGGATGCCCACAGGATTGGAGCCACACTCCAGGGCAAGAACCATCCAACGTACTGCTCCCCCCAGCCTGGGGAAGATGGGTTAGAGTGTGCTGGGCCCCAGGGTGTAACCTGTTCAACGGCTCGGGATCAGACCCTGCGTGGTCCTTCAGCAGAGCTGGCGGCCGTGGGGGATGGAAGGGCTGAGGCTGGCTGGGAGAGCAGAGTGCAGCTTTGCCCCCAGCACATTGCTTGCTCGCTGTAACGGCACGGGCCACGAATGGCTCCAGGGAATGGTCTGATCCTAGACGATGCTGAGCACCGTTCCCCTTTGCTGTCTTGCAGAGATCTCCAAAAGGGAGGAGGTGGAGGCTGTGACCATCATCGAGACCCCCCCACTGGTGGTGGTGGGAGTTGTGGGGTACATAGAAACACCGAAAGGCTTGAGGAATTTCAAGACTGTTTTTGCTGAGCACATCAGCGATGAGTGCAGACGGCGCTTCTACAAGAACTGGTATGTGCCTCTGTTGCTGAGGAGGGTCCCCGGGGCACTGCACGTGGGCAGTCCCTTGCAGGTCTTCCCCGCAGGCTCTCTGTGATGCCCAGGCATCGCAAACAGCTCAGCTACTGGCAGCTGGCTCTGAGGTGGAGTGAAACTGCTATTTATTTAGTTCTGCACAGAGATACTGCAAACAGCTTGATGCTGGGAATCAGCATATGTGTATGTAAATTTATTCTAATAGTTGAACTGAGTTAGCTCTCTCCACAATATCATGTGGCAGTGCGTGCTGCAGGTTCGTTTTCCTTTATGTAGGTCGGGCCCATCTACTCTCCGTTAAACTGGAATACTTGAGCTGAGGCACCAAATGAATGGAGTAAAACCAGATTTGTCAGGGGAAAAATTGATGCAGAATGTGACCCCTGGCCCTTGTAAAATTCAACACCCCAGATCCCACGCCAGCAGAGAGGAAAATGGAAACACGAATTTCTTAACTGTAGGAATCGTGTCTCCTGTAAAAATGCTGTTGAGATCCACCCACCACATGCCTCTGATCCCTGTTGGAGCCTGTTTTCTCCTTTCTCCACTTAGCTCTGATTTTGCGCTTGTATTTTGATGGCACTGAGCCAGTCAGTGGGAGACAACTGGATTCCTCGTGCAAAAAGGTTTGAATTACCAGCCCTTTTTCGCAGCTCATTATTCACTTTCCTCTTCCCACCTCAAAGCCCTGTGTCATGGCCCCGGCAGCCAGGCGAGGTTGGGGTACCCACGGGTACCTTGTGGCTCCAGGGAAGTGTCTGGCAAGGTGATGGGTCCCCCCACACCGCACTGTCTCGAGGCACAGCCAAGTGCAGAAGCACTTCACCATTCAGCTCTGCTGGATGCTGAACACTTTTGTTGTAGGCACAAGAGCAAGAAGAAGGCGTTCACCAAGTACTGCAAAAAATGGCAGGATGAGGATGGCAAAAGGCAGCTGGAGAAGGATTTTGCGGCTATGAAAAAGTACTGCAAGGTCATTCGTGTCATTGTGCACACGCAGGTCAGAGCCTCACCCTGGGGGGTGGGCAAGGGGGCGCTTGAGGTCTTCCTCAGCTCGGGAGCATGGGGAGGACCTGGGAGCCGGGATCGCAGGGGTGGGGTCCTCCTTGGTGGGGTCACAGGAGGCTGAGCGGGCAGACGCCGGTCAGAGGGTGTGGGACGGGGCGTGCAGGCGATGAGAGGTGCTGGCTGACCTTTCCAGCTGCCTCCTGACACCAGCCCTGTGCCCTGCTGGGGGACTGCTGGAGGGGGCCGTGGCTCTGGCCCACACACCCCGTGGAGGAGAGCAGACTTAGCGCAGAGCCTCAGCAGGTGGTGAGCCCAGTGTCAGCAAGGGAGCTTAGGCCCCATGATCACCTCAAATTAGCAACTGGTGTCGAATGTTTGGGCAAAAATAACCCGTGGGCAGGCACAGTTTTGCCAGATGCTGATTGCTGGATACACAGGGCCCATTTTCAGGCTGATCCCTGGAGTTAATGGCTGCTTTGGAGTCTGGGGCAGAGCTAAGCTCCCTCAAGGCTTCGCTTGCGGCTGGCATAGACCTTCACAGTCCTGCTGTGACGATTTGGCAGGGGCTTTGCACAGGGAGCTGGGACTGGGCGAGAGTGGAGGCACCTCTTGGTGGGAACTAGAAATAACTGCTCAGTCTGGAGGCAGAGGTGGAACAAGACCAAAGGAGAAACGATGACTCTGGCTTGGAGCACAGTGCTGCATCCTGTCTGGTTGCAGTGTTCAGCCTCAGACGATGCTCTGATGATGGGCTCCTCTGGGGCATTTACCATGGCTACTACTACTGTGCTTAACTCTTGGGGTAGGATGAGGCTGACCTGCTCCTGTGCTCCCTGGAGAGAGGGTGTATATCAGCTCCAGCCTGGAATGGGAGCGCTGGGGTGGTTGAGCTCAGGGAGAAGGAGTTGAGTCCAAGAGATATGTAGGCATGCTGACCCAGGTCGCTGACTGTTATTAAAGGGGTTGACAGTGTGGTAGGGAGAGGTGGTGAAGAGCTGGCCCTGCTCACCCCCTGTGCACCCTACAAGTGGTGGGTGATGTAGCCCTGCCCTCGTGTTCATGCCTGGGAGGTGAGCGGCAACATTTTGCCCTAATGCACTGTCTAATGCAGATGAAGCTGCTCCCGCTGCGGCAGAAGAAAGCCCACGTGATGGAGATCCAGCTGAATGGTGGGACCGTGGCTGAGAAGGTTGACTGGGTTCGTGAGAGGCTGGAGAAGCAGGTTTCTGTGCATAATGTCTTCAGCCAGAACGAGATGATCGATGTCATTGGTGTGACCAAAGGGCATGGGATGAAAGGTACGGAGACCCTTGCCAGGGGCTTGGTTCTGTTCTTCTCATGTGGCACTGCCCATAATATAGTGTTGGGGGAAGGGAGGGTTAGCCATGCTGAGAAACCACCAGCTTACTGCACAGGGAATAACAAAGAGCCTCTGGACTTCAACCACGAACTGCATGACATGCTGTTCCATGGTAGCAGAGCTTGGTTTCCTCAATCTCAGTCAAGGCCATGTTTTCTGCAGTGCCCAGAGTCCTCCCAGGAGGCGCAGAGGCACTGAGAGTACGTAAAGCCATTGCACTTCTCACAAACCACCACATGTGTGTGGAGGTGTGGGTGTTTCTGTGCATGTGCGTGGACGCGCTCAGCAGGAACATATCACAGTCTGATCAGATCCATGGGAAGTGAGAACAGTTCTGTGATCTGGCCTCTTATGGTAGTGACAGCTCTTGGTCTCCTTCCAACACGATGTCTTCTGAGAACTGCAGAAGAATGATGAGACTCTCCCTTTCCCAGCACTTAGACACCAGCCCTGAATCTCCCCAGTGTTCTCACCACCCTGTCTGGTCACACTTTTAGGGGTGACAAGCCGTTGGCACACCAAGAAGCTCCCCAGGAAGACACACAAGGGCTTGCGCAAAGTTGCCTGCATCGGAGCCTGGCACCCGGCCCGAGTTGGCTACTCGATTGCTCGAGCTGGTCAGAAGGGCTACCACCACCGTACGGAGCTCAACAAGAAGGTATGGACCAGAGGGGCTCCCTCAGAACACCGCTGCACCTTCCTGCCTTCCTTCCATGCTGTCACCATCTTTGCACGGGGGCCTCTGTTCCCCCCAGCTTCTCAGATGTTCCTCTAGAGATCTGCAGTGCTGTTGTACTCCCTGTCTTTCCTGGTGCTTTTTCCCTGCTCAAGGGACACACCACAGAGGGCACATCTTGGTAAAAACCGCGTCCTCCCTGGGACATCTGTCACTGAGGGGGTTGGAAAGTCACCATCTCGGTTTCCTTTCTGTTCCTAGATTTACCGAATTGGCCATGGGATCCATGTGGAGGATGGCAAAGTGGTGAAGAACAATGCCTCGACGCACTATGATGTCACAGAGAAGAGCATTACTCCTCTGGTAAGGGCTGAGAGGATAACAGGGCTGTGACTGGCCCTGACTACAGGAATCAGAGCCACGGAAGTAATTCCTTGGCTGGAGACAGCTGCATAGAAAATGATTTGAAGGAAATTCACTGAAAGAAATGCAGTGATTCCTTTCCTCATGTTTTGGACATCGAAAACCATCTCTGTGGGGTGTTTTTTCAGGGCCATTGGTACACCCCAGCGTTTCATTTTCAGCTGATAACCTGTGCAGGAACTGACAACTTTGTTTAAAAAGAAAAAGAACAATAAGTGACATCAAAAATACAATACTTAACAGAGAAGTGTTTGTTACTTAGTTTAAAAATTCACTTTTGCTTATTAAAAACTGTTAACTTGGGAGTCTAGCCAGCTCTGCTCTCTTTTCACCCACATCCTCCAGGGAAGGAAGCAGGATTGCTGGTTCCTCAGCTCTTAGGGGGTGCTCCTTGGCTGGGATTATGCAGTCAGTGTGGCTGCCGTGCTCTGATGGTCCTGACCAGGCAACCTGAAGGGTGCAGGGTGTCGTTAGCTGGAAGAACTGTCAGTCACTACCTTCTCCTTCCCTAAAAAAAGCCACCTGTGGACACGTCTTCTCCCATCCTGCCTGCCAACCTTCTCTCTGCCTTTCTCCACAGGGTGGCTTTCCTCACTACGGGGAGGTCAACAATGACTTCCTCATGCTGAAAGGCTGCGTCGTGGGCACGAAGAAGCGTGTGCTCACCCTCCGTAAGGTGAGAGCGCAGCCGGCGCTGGGGAGGGACAGGTTGTAGCTCTCCACAAACAGGTTCACTACGTGGAGAATGTCACTGCCTCCAAATATTTGTTGGGGAGACTGGTCAAGTCCTTGACGCTGTGATGCAGAGGGTGCATGGCACATGAGCAAGGTGTTCAGGCAGAGCATTCACGGTTAGTTTGTGGCGGTGTGCAGTCAGATGAACACTCTCTGGAGACAGTAGCTGCGAGCCTGCGTGGCTGCGAAACCTTGGCCATAAGCAGATTGTGAGGAAATGCTGAGTGAAGAGGGGGCTCATTTCAGATCCCGCCACCTGAACACCAGGGTGTTTCTCTGAGAAGGCAGATTTTCATGGAGATACTTTCTAATGGATGCACCTAGACTATTTCAACCCTGCTTCCATCAGAGCAGATGTCCATATTTCCTGTAAAGATAAGCCTGATGCATTGTAACTCCTCTTTTCCAGTCCCTTCTGGTGCATACCAGCCGCCGAGCTCAGGAAGCCATTGAACTCAAATTCATTGATACTACTTCCAAGTTTGGCCATGGCTGCTTCCAGACAGCTCAGGAGAAGCGGGCTTTCATGGTGAGTTACGCTCTGCGCCGGCTCCAGCTCCTGGGCCGTGCTCACAGCTGGGGCTGAAGCAACTGATTGACTCCAACCAAGCATCTGCTTCTCGATCTAACAACAGCCAAATGAGTGGTCAGGACTGTCTTGCATAAAAGACAGGCACGAATTCAATTCACACAGCAGATATTGTGCTAAGGAAGAACACCATGGTTGTGCGAGTGATCCAAGACAACCCAACTAGCAAATAATATACCATATGGCCAACCAGTTTCCATTCACCACAGGATGTTTTAAACAAGCAGTTAACTTGGCAGGCACTGCCTTGGACATATGGTCCCTTTCACCCATAATTGTGCACTTCTTTGATTTGTTTGGAATGATTTATAACTTTAATGTTCTTAAGAGGAAAAGGTTGGGTCAAATTCAGTCACAGATTTGCGATTCTTTTGTCAGGAAGCTTTCAAAAAGGCCGAGCAGTATATTTTTCTTAAATTTAGAGGGGGGGAGGGGGGGGGAATTAGATAAAACAAAAACAAGCAGAGTTTCTTGAATAATTTTGCAGCCTACACCAGGCTGGTGCGTAAGTCTGAATGTGAAATTGAGGAAGCGTTAAGTAAGCCAGCAGAAATAAAAGAAACAACTGCCTGGATACCATGCAGACGTAAACCGTGTCTGGATCTGGCCTGTCAGCTAGAAATCCCATGTGAAACTGGCTAAGCCTCCTTAGCCCTGGGAAAGGGATTGGCTCTGCAGTGCCTTTGCAGAGCTCTTTAGAGGTTAAGCTGTTTTCCTTTATCTCAGTGTTAGGAGCTTGTTCTGCGTTCTGCTCTTGCTGTCACTGCAAGTCCTGAGTAGCTGCGATGTGGACCTTGGTGACAGGAGGTCGTTTTACCTTGTTGCAGATGTTTTCTTAGCCATTTTCTGCCACGGGGTGAGAGTTTCCCCCACGTACACTGTGGTAAAACTTTACGTTTGACTGAAAGTGGAGGCACTAAGTAATTTTTGCCATCTGCTAGTGTAGAACTTACTGAGTCCAGGACAACCCCATTTCTTAGCTGGTGAAAACCCCTCAGGCTGTGTTGAGTTGGCTGATGAGAATCTGTGCCTTTGGCAGTGGGAGGCCTTGCCTCTTCCAGGGCTCCTACAGCAGCTCAGAAGTGCTGCACCACAGTGGGCTCCTGGTGGCATTCATCAGCACAATTACTGCTCCCCTCCTCGCCCCCGCAGGCCAGCCTGCCTGGCTGGGAGCTGGGCACTCACTGAGACTCTCTGGCTGGTTTTGTGCTGTCCAGAGAAAAGCAGCCCTTTGTGGAAGGGCAATGATGTTCCCCTCCTGACTCCTGCAGGGCTAGGGAGGCCCCAGGGGTGGCTGGTGAGTGGTGGCACCGAGCTCCCAGCTGGAGAGCAGAGGCCAGGAGCAGCCTTGCACAGCAGAAAGGGGCCAGAGCTGCGGTTCTGCTCCACGCAGCTCACATGCAGCCTTGTAGGCCAGGTTTGTCTACCACCAACACTGAGAGCTCTCCTTTCTGCTCTCTTCCAGGGTCCTCAGAAGAAACACTTGGTGAAAGCGAAGCCAGGAGCGCAGGAAGAGCTGTAAGGACTGAGAGATGCAAGGCTACGTAACTGGGCACCTTCAATAAAAATGCTTCAAGCCACGCCTGCTGCCTGTTTTCCTTCTGGAGGGGTGTCTTGCCTGTATTCAGCACTGCCTGTGGGCAGCAGCGTGTCCTTGAGGCTCCTCAGCAGGTGAGGATGGGACAAGTAGCACTTGGGGCTGGCTTATACGGACAGCGACTAACTGGGACAACCAAGTGTCTGCTCTGTCCTCTGGATCCTCCCTTTCCCTAGCTTAGTGATTTTTTTCCACCCAAACCATGGTGAAGACTCCTTTCTTCCAGAGGAGAGCAGAGCAGGTACCAGCACTTCTGTCCCCGTTTCTGCTGGGATTAGAGGCCCTCCCCACTACCTGCCTCTGCCCAGTCTCACTGACCATCTCTCCCCTCGCTGCCTCTCACACGCACACCCAGGCACTCCTTTTGCTGAGCTGAAAGTATGACCCGTGGACTTCTCTCCGTACAAAGCCACACGATCCCAGCCAGCATCCTCAGCAGGTTGTGTATGATAAGATGGCTGCTAGGTAGGACTGGGCAGTGATGGATTTATTCAGATTTTAGACTCATTTCCCACCCATGTTTTCCTTGCAGTCCAGCTGCGGGCAGGGTGTGATGCGTCTTAGAGCTGCGATATCTTGGATCAGCGGTGATCCCAGCTCCTTCAGTGCAGAACCAGTCTGGGCGTCCTGCGTCCTCTTTGGAAACAGACCATGGAAAGCCCAGCCCTCCACTGGTCCAGAGCTGCTCCCTTGACCAGGAGTCCTGGGAACCTGGTAGGAGGTGCATGAAGTTCTTGGGTCTCCAGCAAATCCCTGGCCCTGGGTCTGGTTCTGCTCTGAATGTGTGCTTGCAATGTTTAAGAAGGAGGCTCATCTACAAAAGTGCTGAGGATGAGATGAACTGAGCAGCTCAGACCCCACGGCATAGCCCTGGATGCAGTCAGTGGCCAGGCCCTGGCTGGCTCCGTGTCCCAGCAAGGTCCCTGAGCTCTGTGCGGCGTCTCTGCCCTCCCTGTGGGGTTGTGCTTCAAGGCTTCTTCTCTCCCTTGGCTGGTAGGTCCCTGGGCAGAACCCCAGTGGGTGGCTGAGGATCCAGGCCAGAACGCATGATGGGAATGATCAGATCGTCCATGTTTGGCATCACCAAAATTTTCTGAAAAGAGGAATCCAGAATAAAAATGAATACCACCACCTGACCGGTGACACATCTGCCTGGAAGAGCCTTGACAGGAGCTTGGGTTAGAGACCGGGACTGTGAACAGAAGGACCGTCATGCCTGGCCCTAGCGGATTACCAGCTCTGGATATCTCCGGGTGGGGACAAGGAGGAGCAGTTTTTCTTTGCCCTACCCACCTGTGTGGCTTCAAGGGTGGTCATGGCAGCGGGCAGGGACGGGCACTTCGAACCCATTCAGATGGCATCTCTTTTGGGGGGGATTTGGGTACCTAAATGTCTGTGGGGGCATTTCTGCTCTTTGACCAGAGGTCTCAAAGGTGAGAGGCAGAAAACAAACCAGCGGGTACCGTGTCTCCCAAACATCCCAAAAACAGAACGGATGGGGGAATTCAGCCCTTCGGGGGGGTGTCTGCCCAGGACTTGCTGACATTCCTAAACCTCCCTGCTTGGGGCAAGGCTGCACATACCAGGAGGAAACCGCTTTTCCTCAAGCACTCTAGTGCCCAGAGCACCAGCGCTCGGAGCTGGTTACTCAGGTCATGTTTCTTGACTGTCCAAAGCTGGACAGACGAGGTCAGATGTTGGTTTTTTGTAGAGATAACCCTAGCCCAAACCTAGGTCTGATTATCCCCGATTGCAGCAATACCTATGCTTCAGAAGGGCTTGCTGAGCCCTTTAGCAGACCAGACCTTCGTGACAGGCACCTGAAATTCGTGCTGGAGCTTCTTCTCAATCCACTCGGTGACATGGAGGAATGTCACCTCCCGCTCACCCAGCTTCGGGCGCACCTTCAGCTCCAGCTGGGGCGGGACTCGGAAGCTGTACCTGTGAGGGGAAAGGAAAGAGGCAGAAAGCATCACATCGCAAACGCCCAGAGCTGGCTCCTCGGCTGAGCTGCCGGGAGCAAGGGGAGCAGGAGGGAGGATGCACGTGGCTGGTACCAGACACGGTCCGTTGGTGGTGGGGGGATGTTCACGGCCAAGGTGCCTGCCAGCTCCTGCACCTCCACCGTCAGCAGCAGCGGCATGTTGGAAACCTCCTCGATCTTCTTTTTGATGAACTCGTTTTCAGTGGCCTTCTGGAAGTACTTGGACTTGGCGATCTTATCCACAAAGCGCAGGATCTTCCGGCTTGTGCTGTTACCGCTGACATGGCTAAAGCGAGGGGAGCCGCAGCTCCGCAGTGGGGTGAGACCCAGCACCGTGCTGGGTTTTGGCATCCCCCAGCCCCCTGCCGTGAGCACCCCGCGGGGACAGGAGTCCCCGATGAAGGGCTGCCACTGTGTGTTGGGGTGTCTGTGTGTGCCTTCCCGGGGAAACCGTCCCTGAGCCCCTGTGCCGGCGTAGTGCCATGCCTCCCCCAGCATCTCCCCACCCGCCCCACGGCGCAGTCCCCAAACGGCCCCTTACCCCTCAGCCCCGGGCAGTGGGACCCGCTCCCCCAGGGGTCCCGCGAGCTCTGCAGTGGCAACGTCTTCCTCGTCGGAGGAGCCGGCGCTGGATGACTCCGCGTCGCTGTCTGCCAGCAGGATCAGCCGTGGCCTGGCCCTGTGAGCCCCAGGGAGCATCATGGGGGTGCCCTGGGGTCAGCACCCTCTGCTCAGGCAAGAGGAGGAGGAGGAGGAGGAGGATGAAGCCCAGCCATGCACAGTCTTCTTACCCTTCTCCACGTGCCTCAGCCGGGCCACTCTCTTCTGCAGCACTCTCCTTCCCCAGCTTGCAGAGGTTCATCTTTGTCTCCAGTGTCATCTGCAGCGAGCCGCTGTAGGTGACCTCCATGTCCACCCAGAGCCCTGGCAGGGAGAGGGATGGGGCAAGCCCCTGTCAGCACCACAGGGGACGAGGGCTGCTTGCGTGCCTGCCGAAACCTCCCTGCTTCGGGGACCGGGCTGGCAGCTCGATAACAGCCGCTGTGGAGCCAGCCTTGGGGTCCCTGCTGCTCTGCGGGGCTCTTACCTCGGTCACTGATGGTGGGGCTGGAGGCACTGAGGACCGAGGGGATGGACGTGCCCATGTCCAGCTCCGTCAGTGTCAGCTCATTCATGAAATATGGGAGCTGATGGAGGGAAACCACATGGGGATGGTCACCGCACCGTGGGGCCTCGGGGAGGGGACAGGGCTCCTCCGAGTGTGGTGATGCTCCTGCCTCTCACCTTGATCTTGCTCAGCTTCTTCTGGATCTTGCTGGACACTTGCTCAGCCCAGTATTGCTCCCGGAGGAAGTCCCAGAAGATGCGCCCCACCAGTGCATTCATCCAGGCCATGCACGGCTCGCTGCGCCTGGCCGTGTCCTCTCCAAGCTGTGGAGGGACAGAAGCTACGAGCCCCTGGAGCGAGGTGGCCCCATGAGAGGTGGGACCCACTGGCTGGGTGCTCCCCTGCGCTACGGCCTGGCTGCTCAAACCGTGGTGCTGGGAGGGAGGAGACAAACCACAGGGCTGGAAGGAGCTGCATGCAGAGTCCATCAGCCGCCGCTTAGCACTCATGTTCCGCCCCCAGTCCTGGATTTGTCCCACTAACCTTTGTGGGTGTGGGGCTGCCCAGCGCTCCATGAGATGGACTCTGGTCTGGGCTGCCCACTGCCTGTGCTGGCACGAATCGGGCCATGTAGGTGCTGTAATCCAGGAAAATCTGTTGGACGCTTCCTGCCAGGTCCTTGGGTGGGACAGCAGAGGAGATGTCCTCGGTGCTCCCTCCGCTGCTGCTGCCGCTGCTCTGCGGAGCTGGTCCCACACCTGGGGACACGGGGACATGAGTGGGTCAGGATGGCATGGGAGGAGACGTGCCGCCTGGCTGTGATGGATGTGCGGTGACATCGCGATACGCATGTGGTGACATGCTGACTGTCCATGATACCCAGTGACACGCCACCCACCCTGTGCTGGTGAGGGGGATCCTCCAGGCTCTCCCTGCTGCCGCAAATGCTCTTGCCTCTGGGATCCTCCGTCTCCCCCCATGCTTACTGCTGCCTACCAAGGGCTTGTCCTCCCAGCACACATGCAGCTCCCGCCCCGGATCAGTCCCGGCATAGATCAGAGGCCACAATGCTGCTTCTCACCTGCCCTGGCTTCGCCACGGCTGCTGCTGGGGTTCCCACGGGAAGCTCGCACGAGGTGCTGGTACCACTCCTCCTTCTCCCTCCCTGTCCGCCCAAAGAGGTACAGGCACCTCTCCCTGCAGTCCCCCGGGATGTCCTGCACTGGCACCTTCTCCGTCCCTTCATCCCCCTGTAGCTCCACATCATGCTCCTCATCTGTGTCTGCCAGGTTGGGAAGAAGGATGCAGATGGGGTATTTCTTGTTCCATGTCCGCTTTCGAGCCAGGCTGGGGGGACAGAGGAAGACCTGCAACACCGAGAGTGGTGGTGAGGTGAGGGCACTGGGGGTCCCCACAAGGGGGGAGTCCCGCACTCCCAAGGGAGGGTCCTTGGCACTGCCGGACTCACCTTGGCATCAGTCAGGTCGTAGTAGCGGTGGCTGACAAAGACGGTGTCAAGGATTTCCTCCTCGAAGGTGGCTCGGCGTGGGATGTTGCTCTTGGGGTAGGAGAGCTTGAGCGTGGCCCCATCCAGCGTGGCAAGCACTGAGTGCGTGAGCGAGGGGTGGAAAAGCTCGGGGTCGTAGACGTGCAGCTGGTTCATCCAGCCCTGCGTGGGAGGAGAGGGAGCCAGCTGCTTCCCGCTGTGCCGTACGGGATGGCAGCCTGCACCCTCTGTGGGCTCAGCATCCCCCCAGTGCTGCACCCCGAGCTGTGGGCTCCCCTCCAGCTGCCTCCCAGCACCCCAGCCTGGACCACCCCTCTCCTACCTGGAGGTGGTGAGTTTCCCACCGCTCCCCTGGGAGCAGCTCGGGGCAGAGGTAGCCCCGTGGTCTCCGTGCTGGTGGTGGAGGCTTCGGCACGAGGAGGAGGACGGCGAGGAAGCCCAGCACCAGACCGCAGATGAGCCCCAGGCAGAGGCCAGCGGCATAGGGCGGCAGTGGCAGCACGAAGTAGCCGTAGGCGAGGAGGGCGATGGAGGCGAGGGCTCTGCCCGGCACCGTGCCCCCCGGCCGTGCTGGTGGTGGCGGCTTCTCGGGGGGTGGCAGGCAGGGCGCAGCATCCCTCTGCGCCACCTCCACTACCTGGATCACATCCCCGTAGGAGCAGATCTCATAGCGGCAGTTCAGGGTGGGCTCCCAGGGGCTCCAGTCCCGTGCCCAGCGTCCCCCAGCCCCGCGGCTCCCCGCCTGCCCAAGGTTGCCCCCTGTCTCCTGCCCCCCGGTGCCCGCCTTCGCGCGGGGCGCAGGGCTGCTCTCCTCAGCCATGAGCCGACTGAGCCGGCTGAGGGGCTCCTGCACAGCCTCCGACAGCCGTCTCCTGGTCTCCTCCAGCCTGGCCTCCCGCAGCCGGAGCAGGGTGGCACGGCTCTCCGATGGGGAGACGCTGGGGGAGGACGGGGCCGTGCGGGACTTGGCTGGGCTCAGCCGGGGCTGGGGGGCCCGCGGGAGGTCGGCCAGGAGCATCCCCCCGGGCTGGGGTGAGGGGAGAGGCTTCACATCCCCATCCATGGTGAAAACGAGCCCGCAGCCGTCCCGGCCACCGCTGTCCTCCCTGGTGCTGGTGGGATGGGGCATCAGCCCATCGGTGTCCCCACACCGAGGTGGCCCCGGGGATGGTGTCAAGGTTGGAGAGGCATCCACCGCTGCCACAGCCTGGTCTGCCATTGCTCGCATTGCCGACGGCGCCGGTGCTGCCAAGGAAATGGGAGGAAGCAGCTCAGCTCCGTGCCACCTCAAAGTACAGCATGTCCCTGCTCCGGTCCTGCTTTCCCCATCAGCATCACTATGGGCCACCGAGCAGGAGTGGGATGCCCCCAGGGTCCCCATCACCATGGGCTGGGCACCTTTCAGCCTATTTTGGGATGCACTTGGGGCCATGGAGCTGCCAGTGGATGGATGGCTCATGGCTCTCCCTGCACTTCCCAGCAGACATGGGATGGAGAAGGCACCATGCTAAGATAAGCTCAATGATAGTATGTGGGGAACCGCTTGTATAACAAGGATAAACCTCAGCCAGGCAATTAGCAACGGGGGCCTCCAAGAACCCGGAGCCATCAGCCAGGTCTACAGCGAAACAAGGGGGATTTTTCCCACAGCAGGACATTAAGTTGGTCCCAGTGGGGCAGAGGCTGTGAGGAGGGATGCAATGCCAGCAGGCAGGACTCTCTGACTTCCCTAAATGTTTCTTGGTTAACCAACAGTGGTTTGGCCCTTGCTTAATGCATTGCACGAACCTGAAATGAAGCAAGCCTGAGCTACGGCCCCCACGGATCCTCTGGAAGCAGCGGGTTGGTAATCTCTGTTTTTACTGGAGGAGCACAAAAGTTTTCCTAGCACATAAAGTTTCCGTAGCCCTAAGGGTGTTCCTGGCCATAGCAAACTGTCCCGTTCCCAACTGCCACTGTGACCCCTCCATTGCTGCACTCCTGCCGAAGCAACAGGGCTGGCCCAGCTCCCCTGTGCGATTTTGGGAGGGAGGATGGAGGCTGCAGGACAGGCTCTGCAGGATGATTGCATGGCCAAGCCTGGCACCCAGTGGGTTCATGGGGTGCTTGAGCTCCACTGCTGCCCCCTTCCCCTTGCAGAATCCCTGCGGCAGGAGCAGGGACACTGTCCCAGGGGAGCCGGGGCTGAGCGGGACCCTGCCGTCGGCGGGTGCTGCCCCTGGGGCTGCCTTACACCCGGCATCTGCGTCGCCCCAGATCTTCAAAGCACTTCACTGCCACGAATTAATTACAGGCTCTGCCGCAGCTGCCTCCAGCTCCCTTTATATAACCTCACGCTTTATGGCTTTTGCTTCGCTTCCGATGCGCGGCAGCCACTTGTTAACCCCAAATAATCACCCCGCGGGTGATTACCCTGGGGGCACCCAGCACCCGGCAGAAACCCTGGCTGTGGGGCTGGTGCCATCCAGCCCATGGCATGGCTGCTGGCACTGCCGGCACCACCGGCACCCTCCGGCAGACGGAGCGGTCCAGAGCACTGCGCAAAGGGTGACCACACCAAGCACAAAAATGGGGAGTGAGCAGAAGAAAATGAGTGGTAGAGCCGGGCCTGAGACCCCTTCCCTGATACGACAGAGCCCTGTACACCTCCCACCCAAGCACGGCAGGTGGGGGACAGCTGGGACCCCCACTTGCCCCTCATCATGCAGGTTTCCCAGTGGCCCTGTGCCACAGCCATCCCCAGTATCCCCAGTGCTGCCAATCCCCCTCCCCAGCCCTCGTCTGAGCCTACCAGAAAACCCTGGAGCTGGTCCTTGGCTGGTCCTGCCTGGCCACCTCTCCCTGTCCCCACCAGGTTAGGGGGACACCGGCTCCCCTGCGCTTGGCAAAGGCTCAGCGCTCCGCTCCGCCGTGCCTGGCTTTTTGTTACCACCGCTCCGGTATTCGTGGGTTTTAAAGGCTTAAAAAAAAAAAAAAAAAAAAGGAAAAAAAGACGACTGTTTCCTGAGAGACCATTAGCACAGTGGAAGACAGAGATAATAATAGCCTGGGTTTGTATGGGAGTTTTCATCTGGCAGGGACGTCAAGTACAGCGGGGGCTATAGACACGCTGCTGAAACGCAGCCACCTCTGGGGAGCGTGGGTGCCTGGGAGGGTGGGGAGCAGTGGGGATGGACCCCGCTGGGTGCCACAGCTGGACCAGCAGCATCCTGGGATGGAGGGTCCACACGGAGCAGCCCTGGTGAAGGCTTTGCTGCTGGCTCAGGCTTCAGAGAGCAAATCCCAAGCCCAGAGGTGCCCTCGGAGCCAGCTCCTCGGCACCAATGCTAACCCACCTTCCAACTCTGAGCTCGTCCCCAGCTGGTGACCACGGGGGCATTGCAGGGCAGGTGGAATCTGTTTGCACTTTATGGGATAAATTGAATATGAAGGTCCTTGTGAGTATTTTCATCAAGCGCTGGGGTAGCTGGGTGGGCATGGCTGGGTGATGAAGCAGTGGGGATGACAGCGGTGTCAGAGACGCCAACAAACAGCTCTTGGGGGGATGTTCCCCACAGCACCTGCCTTGTGGATTTTTGTGAGCCCAGCCCCAAAGGAACCCAGGAGGGATCGGTGCTGTGTGGGATGTCCCTTTGAGGAGCGGTGCCTGGGACACCCGGCCCAGGAAGGTCACATTTCTGCAGAGCCTCGAGAGCTGCGAGCGCCCCCGCTGGGCATGGACAAAAGATCTCTGACAACTGCTGACCCCCTTTGCTGCTCCTGGAAACACCAGAGCCATAAACATCAGCAAGCTCTCTGCTGGACCCAGGCTCCAAATTTCCGCTCCTTGCTCTCAGCTCTGGTTTGAATTCAGGACTTGGATTTGACCTGGCACAGAGACAAGCTGCAGCCCGGACCAGGCTGGTGTTTTTGAGCATCTCCCCCCAAAATGCTCCCGTTACATGCCTGAGGCAGCAGGAGCCTCCGCAGCATGGCACAGCGCGGTGTTCCACAGCGCTGGCTCACCCCAGGGTGCGATTACCTACAAACCACTTGGAAAGAGAACGTTTCCCCACACTGGGGTCTGCCCCATCAGTGCCCTGAGCTGCGCGCTCCCAGGTGGGCACTACCCAACTGGTGTTTGCTTTTGTTGTGAAATCAGGGAGAGTTAGTTGAATAAAATAATTTCCAGCAGCTCTCTCCAGTTAATTAGAGGGGATGGTGGCTGGGGCAGAGGGCTGGCGCTGCTGGTAGGGATGGTGGCACAGCTCTGCCTCGGCGCAGAGGAGGCTTTCATCGCCCAGCCAAACGAGCTGGAAATCCCTCATCTAATTATCTCCACAATGCACTGCTACAGAAACCAAATTGCTGTGGTTATTAGCGCTGTAACTGGAGAGCTCTCTGCATTATCCTGTGATTAAGGAGTGCGGGGCTTTGAAGAAAGTCTCACTGCAACCTCCAGACATAACTTCGGGCAACGGGTAGAGCAGCACGGGATCCCAGTTCTGTATCCCGCTCCCGCTTCCACATCACATCACCCCTTCTCAGGGGGTTTACTGGTGGAAACTGGAGCGGTCTTTGTGCTGCTGGGAGACTGAGGAGCTGGGCACCACACGAATGGCTCCAGGGCAGCTGTGTTTGCCGGGATGCGTGGAGCCAGCCAGCCTCTGCGCCCAGCACCCAGCCTGGTCCCCCACCGACCTGCTCCCAAAGCCTCACCACCACCCTGTGCTGTCCCAGGGTTGAGCTCAGCCTTTCCACTGGTATGGCCTGTGCTTTGTCCCCATGTCTCCACTGTCCCTGTCCTCTGTCCATCTCTCCTCATACCTCTCTGCACAGAGGCTGCTGCTGATGTTAAAAGCAGCTACTAACTCACGGAGCAAAGGGAGCCTGTGCCACCCCGAGACCTTCACATCCCTCATGGTGTGGCCCTTGCAGCTCACGGGAGAGCTCGCAGCCCTGGTTTCACCAGGACACAGCCCTGGGGAAGGATCTGGCTGCTTCACCCATCTCTTTCGTTAGCACAGGCTTCACCTTCTGAAAAGGCTGGGGGGCCGATGCTGTCTAGACATGGGGTCCCAGTGGCCACCGTGGCTCCTCCCACTGGCTGAAAATCTGCGCTCCAAAGGTGTACACGTCCCTTGAATCTATTCGGAGCCTTTCCTGACACCCCGCTCGTCTGATCTCGGTGGATCATAAAAAAGGTGCTTTCAAAACAGCACGTCACTCGTTCTCCACGCAGTGACACGGCGCGTCCTCGGCTTCCAGCCGCCCCACGGTGCTGCGGCGAGAGCCCCTTCCTCCCCCTGCCCGGGCTCCTGCCACGAATCATCAATCCCCGGGGCTGGAGCGGGGAGCTGAGCCTGCCCGGGATGAAAGCCTGACCTAATTCAAACCGGCAGCATCCAGCGGGCAGCAGCACCACCAGCGCTGGCCCTACCAAGGGGTTTCCACAACCGGGCGCAGCCCTGGGGTGAGCTCCCGGCTGATGGACCCGTCTGCTGGCATTAGGGAGCAGGGGCTCATCCAAGCGCTTTGCTGTGGGCTGCAGGGATCCGGCAGCAGGGCCACCTCCTCGGGACAGTCCCCAGCTTCTGTCCGAAGGGCTCCTGCATTTTTGGTATTGCACCAAGGAAGGTGCAATTTCCCTGAGAGCCCACCGGATGAGGGCTCATCCAAGGCTCCTCAGGTTTAACTAGGGAAGAAGAAACTCATGCTGCCTGTTTTGTTGGAAGGAAAAGGAAGCTGCATGCAGCTCATCACCTCCCGGAGCTTGCCAAGGAGCCGGCTGCCTGCAGTTCACCTTCAAAGCCCTTACCTTGCCGCATGCCGGGCTGCTGCCTCCTGCTTCTCCAGGGTCCCCACGCACCCCACGGAGGGACAATACCCAGACCCTGCCTCGTCCCCCCTCACGCTGGCCTCCGTGGGGAGGGTCCCCAGGGGTGACCCCCGGCTCTGCGCTCCTGGGGTGGCAGGATGGGGGGTCCCCGCTGAGCCTGTGCCCGCACCCCGTCCGCTGAGAGCCCGGCGTGTGCATGGCGGGGGACCCCCCAGTTCGTCCCCAAGAGCTGCCCAACCTCCATCACCCAGTGCTGCTGGGGGGGCTGGGGCTGTCCTGGCCCCCTCCCCGCGGGTCGCCCGCTCCGCAGCAGCGGTACCTGGGGCAGACGGGGGGATCCCGGTGCCGCCGGGGGAGGGTCGGTCCTGGTGCTGGAGAAGGACGAGCGGTGCCGGTACCGCCGGGAAGACGGAATGGTCCCAGTGCCGGGAGAGAACCGGTGTCGGTGCCGAGGGGAGGAGGAGAGTATGGTCAGTCCCGCTGCCGGGGGAGGAGCGGACCCGGGGCCGGGGAAGAAGAGCCGGTGCTGAAGGAGGCCGGCCGGGGCCGGGGCCGGGATCCAAGGAATGATGCCGGCGCCGGGAGAGCGGGGTCGCTGCCCGTGCCGGTGCCGGGGGAGCAGAGCCGGTGCCGGTGCTGGAGGCGGAGGGTCCGTCCTGGCGGCGGTGCCGGGTGCGAGTGACCGGTGCCGGGCTGGAGCTCGCCCCTCTCCACCCGGCGATGCCGGAGCATCCGCAGGACCGGGCCGGGTCCCCGCTCCGCCCCGCGCGGCNTGTCCTTCTGCTCCTTCTTCGGGGGTGAGGTGTTCAAGGACCACTTCCAGCCGGGTGAGTGGGGCCGGGAGCGCTGGGGGGGGTGGATTCCCTCCCCCGTGGGGTGGGCAGGGGGTGTCCCCCGCACCCGCGGTCCCCGGGGTGGGGTGCGCGTCCTTCCTGTGGGGCGTCCTCCAGCCGTGGGGACCGGGCTGGGGGTCCCCTCTCTGGGGTCCTTGTTGCCCCCGCCCCCCCGCCTCCATGGGGCCCGGGGGGACGTGATGGGGGAGATGGTGCCTGCAAAGGTGGGGAGAGGGGGGGTGTCTCTGTAGGGGCTGGCTTGGAGGGGCGCAATCCTGTAGAGGAGCCCGTATAGGGGATGTGGGTCCTCCCCTATGTCCCAAAAGCTCCAGCTTGCCTGCCTGGCCCTGGGGGGCCAGCAGCAGCAGCAGGTGGTGGCCCATGGGGGTAAAGTCCAGCATGTGCGGGTGTCCTGTGTCACCCCCCGATGTGTCCCCATGGCTGCCCCCCACCCCCAGTCGCTGGCAATTGCTGCTGGGAGCCGGCCGGGGAGCAGAGGCAGGGGGCTGGCTCCCCCCCAGCGCTCACCCCTCTCCTGCCACCCTCTCCAGGCATCTACGTCTGTGCCAAGTGCGGCCATGAGCTGTTCTCCAGCCGAGCAAAGTACGAGCACTCGTCCCCGTGGCCAGCCTTCACCGAGACCGTCCACGAGGACAGCGTGTCCAAGCGCAAGGAGCGGCCGGGAGCTTTAAAGGTGCCGATTCTGAAACCCTCAGGAAGCAGTGAAAAAAATCCCACGGTTTTTTCTTTTTTCTTCATGAGCCTGTCTGCTGAGAAAGGCCGCTCGCTGTCGAACCCTCTCCTTGCCTTTCTAGGTGTCCTGTGGCAAGTGTGGCAATGGGCTTGGCCATGAGTTCCTCAATGACGGGCCAAAGAGGGGGCAATCCCGCTTCTGAATATTCAGTAGCTCGCTGAAGTTCGTCCCAAAAGGTATAGGCTGCGGTTCGGCAGCTTTTTCAGCCCATGTAGTTATTTTGGGGGAAGCTGCTGATAGCCAGATCGCTCTGTGTGCCATGCACTGCTTTCAGCGGGGTGTAGCTGGCTGTTCAGATAAGCCAAGGAGCCACTTGCATCCTAAATAAATCTCACATGCATCAGTCAGCTCAGCTGGCGGCTCGGCGGGTGCTCTCTGACCTCCCACGGTGAAATGCGGAGTGTGCTGGAGCTCCTGGATGTGGGCAAAGGTCTCCGTGTATCCAAGGGACAGCTGGGTGTTGGGGGTTTCCTGCTGGTGGTGCAAAGCAAGGGCAAGGAGCTCCTGCGCTGGCAAAAACAGGGCTGGGAGAGTTTGCTGGGTTGCTCCTCAGGGAGGTCAGGTGGGAGCTCTGAATATTACAGCTGCCCTGCGGGTAGGGAGTGGATCTGTGGGGAAGGGCAGGGCTTCTTGCCGTTGTGGTTATTGTGCTGTTTCCTTCCCCCAAGTCAGAAAGAGCCTTTGGGGAGGCCAAGTTCAGGCACCCTGGCCCTGACCTGCTGTCCTGCTTGTCAGACTGCAACGGTCGTGAGATGTCAGCTGCACGTAGCAAAATAACAGTATAAAAGGGGCTGGGAGTTCTGGAGCAAGAAGCACAAGCCCTGATTATTTTTTTTTCTCCCCTTTTTTAGGCAAAACAGACCAGGACCTGACGGAGAAGTAAGCGAGCTGCTCTACCTGTAACACTGCACTTGGGCTGATCCTGCTTTCACACCGTCTGGTCAAGGGGGTGCCAGGAGCAAGAGAAACCTTGAAGAAGCTCCTGGTTTCCCTAGGCCGGTTCCCTCGGAGGGCTGCTCCGATTTGGGATGCTGGGAGGAGCACAGGGCAGGCGAGGGGAAAAGGGGGTTCCTGAAGCTCTGCACTTGCTGGGTGGTGGGTTGTGTGACCTGTACCTGAGGGTGTTTCACACCAATTGGGGTGATGCAAAGGCTACAGCTCTTCATTTTACCCACCCTTTCCCCCTCCCCAACCGTCTGTTCTCCCCAGCATCCTGGCCTCTGCCAGCAGCAGCTGCTCCCGAGTCCTTTCGGCTTTGTCCGTTAAAGCAGCACACGTGCCTGCGGTCCTGGCTCTGCTGAACCCTGAAGCGGTTTTGTTGTTGACTTCAGCTGAGCCAGGACACTCCCCGGATCACAGCCAGGAGGGGCCCATTCTGCCATGGCACTGATGCAATCCAGAGTCGCTCCGCTGGCATTTCCAGGGAGTAGCGCTGGATTAGCTGAGGTCAAAGTCTGGGTTAATCCCTGGTGCTATTCTGGGCTGGGATCATGGTATGAATTGCCCTATATAAACCCTTCCAGGGTGCTAGGGCAAGGATGATTTTTATGATCCCGCCGGACAGCATCCAGGTATTTTACCCCTCTACCCATATTGCACACAGTAGAGACAGTTCTAGATTTCCCCTCTCCGCTGGGCTTGATTCTGACTTGGCCTTACTCCAGATTTATCACTGTGCTATAAACTCCAGGGGCACTAACGGTTCCTCCTGGCTGTATGCTGGTGCGAGGGAGGTCAGCATCGGGCTCACGGGCTGCACGTTGCACAACTTGGGCGTGAGGAATCACATCTGCATTCCCCCTGTGCTCGGAAGGGCTGTGACACTGACTTCTCCTTAATTCAGCATCTGATTCGTGGCCTTCCCTCCATGCCCAGAAGCCAAATCCTCTTTGGAATCAATACACAAGGAGTTTTGAAGACGGCAAAACCTTTTGCTGACCTGTGGGTCCAGTGGCGCAACTCTAGCGCGATGTGTGGGTGGTTTGGTGAGGCGGCGCTGCCGGTGCGGTTACGGTGCAGCCGTGCTCGGGGCACGTTAGAGGCTTTTCTCTGTATGTGTTTTGCCTCAATTCCACTGTTACGAGGGCACCAATTAAAAAGTGCAATGCGCCAGCTTGTTACCAGGAGCTCACTGCTGGTCTTGTACGTCTTTCAATACTGAAAATAAAGCACTGATTCACTGTGTTAGAGAAATAACCTCTTTTTTTTTTTCAAAAGCGCTGTTGATGGCACCCTGGTGCATCTGCCCTGGGATTCCTTCTCTGCTCCGTTTTCCCTGTTTTGGGTGCGAGGATGGGGAGGCTGCACCAGGGGTGGGATGCATGCGAGGCAAGTACAAATGCGGGGCAGGTTTCTGTGTCTCTCAAGCCCTGGCCAGAAAGCGGAGAGCAGATTTCATCTGCTGTGTCTGTCTCCAGCCACAGACCCGCATCCGTCCGTGTCTGCATCCAGCGTGCTCTTGCAGCCCAAAGGGTTGGCCTGGGGCCGGCGCGTGTGGTTTTGTCCTGTATCTATTACCCCTGCCCCAGGTTTCGCTGTGTGAAAGGGGGATGCTGATGCATTGGAGGACTGCGGGCATTCCCAGGGTCAAAACTTTCATCGGGAAGGTTTCCTTTTCACTCCAATTAGTGTTTTTGCCCAACTGAAGCTGATTTTAGAACACATTCATAGTGTTCTTGGTACCTTCTGGGCTGGCAGGATTTTCTGGGCAGGGGGAGTATGAGTTTTAGCGCTGTTTCACGGTAGTTTCCCTGCATGAAGCTGCCTGCAAGACCAGAAGCTACAACCCCCTCTGCCTCGCAAAGGTCTTTTCACCCCATCAGAGTTGGATACTGGGTTCATGGAGGCTGGAGACTTGAGCTGGGCTTTGCCAGACTCCAGTTCCCTCCTCCAAGGGGGTAAAGTCCTCTTTGGAGTGCAGGAGCTGGTGCCATGTCTCCCTCCTGCCCTGCCGCTGGCTGGTGCCCCATGGCATCGCCCTCGCCGCTTTCCTGGTGGGTGCATTGACCTCCAGCTCTAATTACTAATCAGGTAAGCCTGAAGGTTCAAGCTGCTTTTCGACTGATTAATCCCTGGATCTGCTGCTTTGCCCCTGGTCTGGCGACCTCCACGTGAGCCCAGGAAGGCTTTGCTTCCCACCCTGGAACCCCACGGGACCATCCATCCCTGGGACACCTCCCGCCCCGCTGGCCCTCGCCTGCGGCACTGGGCAGGAAGGTGTTTTTGGGGTGTTTTCCCCTGAGATGCTGCGGTGGAAGGAAACCTCCCCGGGGGGGGGACGGCAGTGATTCCCCCAACTCGTGGTGGGTGCCGGGTGCCACGGGGGATCCAGCCGTGCTTCCACGCTGCCTTGCAGTTCGTGGACGCAGGCACGGGAGGGTGCAAGTGCTTTTCCTAACCCTTCCCCAGGCGCCGCAGGGAGGGAAGGAAGAGGTTTGGGTGGGCGCAGCAGCGGCTTCGCCTTCCAGTGGATCCACCCTTGCAGCAACGAGAAGGAAAATTACCCGGAGCTAAAAAAAAAAACAAACCCAAAACTCCCCCCTCAGGATGGTTTAAACAGGGATGGGATGTTTTCCTGGAAATCTGTCTTGGAGCCGCTGGTGCCAGCAGGGATTTTGGCCAGGGTATTGGCAGCAGGTGGTGTTAAGGGTGCAGGATGTGACCCAGCAGGGCAGATCCCGCTCCTGCCCCTTCCCAGCTCCTCCGAGCACCCTCAGCCATCCCAGGGACCACGGGATCCCTCGTCCTTCCCCGGAGCGTTGTGAGTTCTTGGAGCGGGAGGAAACCTGCTCTGCCCGTCCCTTGCTCTGTGGCACTGGGCATCCCCACCACCTCCGCTGGGCTGCGGCCAGTCCTTCTCCTCTGCCATTCATCCTCGTTTTATTATTACGCTAATGACAATTCTGGCTTAATAAGAGGATTTTGCTTAGTTGGGCAAAAGCGGCCCCACATCAGCGATGCGGCTTTAATGACAGAAATTGAATTACGTTACCAGGCCAACGCAAACTTCCCTGGTTGTTTAAAAAATCATTAATTTCCTCTGCCGTAGCCTCCAGCTGACCTCCCTTTTTAATTTTTTTAATTTTTTTATTTGCATGCCATCAAAAGGACCTGCCTCTTTGACCCTCCTCAGGATGGCTCCGGTGGATGGCAAAGCGGCCAGAGCACAGCGAGATTTAGATTAATTCTCCTAATAAAGACGACGAGCCCTATAGAAATCACGTTACACAAGGAAAAAGAAAATGACCTGGAGGCATTAGGAAGCTCTAATTACCATTATTCCTTGGAGCCAGCACTGCTCCAAGGAGGAGCAAGCCGGCTGGTCAGGCCGTCCTCTGCCTGCACCCAGCTGCTTTTACCTGGAATTTTCACTTTCAGTTCAAGTGGGCTGCCTGGCTTCACAGGGATGGCTCCATCTCTTCTGTTGGTGTCATTTTATTTAATTTCACCCTTTAATCAACAGTTTTTCCCACTCCAGCTGAGCCTGAGGGCTCCCCTGTGCTGGCAGCTCTGTGGGCAGGATGTCACGCTGCGGGCTGGAGGGTGCATCTGGCTGTAAACGTGCACTGAGACCCCAAAGCAGCGCTTTTTGAGTTTTGCACATTGAGGGATCCCTTGGGGCAGGGAGCACAGCCTGGTTCAGGTACCCTTGCAAGGTCCTGTCCCAGCAAACAGGCACCTTCATCCCCAGCGTGACCCCAAACCGCACCAGTGACGGGCTCTGGAGCAGCAGTTTGCTTAAAACGGATTGTTGGAATTACTTTGGGGGCTGTGAAAAGTGCAGTAAGGGCTGGAGCTGATTTTATGTCAATTACAGAAAATAAAGTGATGGTAATTAAAAAAAAAACACTACACACCCCTGATTTCCCTGAGACGCAGGGGGCTGTCAGGAGGCGAGGTGTCTCCCCAGTACCCGGCTCGCCGCTCCGTCCCGGGGAGCTCACCTGTCCCTCAGCACATCCAGCAACAGCTGGAGAAAATTAAAGGCTTATTCCACTTCATTCACCGATAATAACTTCATCTCTCCCTCTTCTGGGCTGCCTCCCACCCTGAGATGCCGCTCTCCGGGCAATCGCTGCCCTCGTTCCTGAGGCTTGTTTGATCTGGCTGAACCTCCCAGAGCCACAAGATGGGGAAATTTGTTTTTGGTTTGCGGTGTGCGTTAATTAGGGAGATAATGACTGGAAACATTCAGAGCGAGTCTGAGCGGGCCGGAAAAATGTTTAGCCCAAGGAAAATTTAAATCTTTGGGTTTTTTTCCTTCCCTGGCTGTTGAGGTCTGACTTTTTAAGGCAATTAGTGAGGGTTTACTTGTTAATCAGTCATGCTTATGTGCTTGCTTTGGGGTCTTATCTCACGCTCCCAAGTGCACATCGCTTATAATCGCGATCTTCATTTTTGATGTGGGAAATACCTGTCCCGGGCCGGCGGTGCATGCCGCCATGCAGGCACTCTCCTGCGCTCAGCAGCGGCTGCGCCAGTACACAGCATAGGACGATGGAGATGCTGCCCTTCCTGGGCCTGAAGAGCCGAGTCCACCTCGGACTCCATCGTCAGCCCAAGCGCATCCCAAGTTTTCGGGGCTGGCTTCCCCACACGGCTCTCCCAGAGTCTGCCCTGGGTGGGACAAATCAGCCCCGTCCCACGCCGTGGGTGCAGCCAGAGCTGGTGCCAGCCGCCAAGACCGTGGGGATGCCCACAGCACTCCTGCTCTTCCTGTGGTCCGGCACGGAGCTGGATGAACCATCCCCAAAACACATTGCCCCTGTGGTCCCTAGGAAAGACCCTGCCAGAGAAAGCTGCTCTGGGCTGTGCTGGTTTCAGTCCAGCCCTATGAACATCGGTCCAGCCCTGCATGAGCTCTGGTCCAGGGCCATGGCTGCTCCACAGCTTCCCTGATGGACCACAACCCGAAATCCCACCACTGGCAGGTGATGCCCGGCCGGGGCTCTCCTCTCTGCCGAGCCTCGTGGCGCACGCTTTTAAGCGATACACTTTACTGTCTACAATAATGATTTGTTGCTTGTAAAACCACCGTGATTAACTACAGTTTAGCCTCCTGGTTTCATGTCTTATCATGTTTCATCTCACACAAAAGGCATTTACAGTCTATTTTCAACTTCAAAGCAAATGCTTCTTGCGTGAGCATTAAGCAAGGCAAATATTTAAGCAGAACCTGTATGGTATTAGCGTCTCTTGATGTTCCCTGCTGAGTGAGGATTGATGGCTGCCTCAAAAGGCAGGTTTTTCCTATTGTTTTATGCACCAGTGATTAATATTTCATGTTCTCACTGTTATGTATTTGCTGGCTGGCACTGGCCTACCCTGACAGTGCTTTCTTCATGTCTTACATGTCCAGCTTTTATGCACTTCAATATAGGAAGTGTGACTCCTGGCAGGGTCCTTTGGTCTTATTGAAGCCTCCTGCCCAAGTTTTCTGAATTAAGTTCGTCTCGAGAGGGTTAAGGCTGACGGCATGTTCTCCTTCTCCACCGATATCTCTGTCCTGTCACCTCACAGTGTGCAGCCCCAGCCCGGACCCCTTCTCTGCCCCAGCTTTCGGGTGGGCAGTGCAGGCTGTGTCCCTCCCCACCTGGCTCTGCACCCACCTGGATGGGGACAGTGGGGACAGCACAGCAGGGACCGGATCCTGCAACAGGAAGAGGATGAAGCTGGATCCTGTCCTACATTAGCCCTGCAGAGTTGGTGGGATATGGATCAGGGGGAGAAGCTACTCCCATCCCTGGTACCACCCTCTGCTCAATGCCTACATGGCACCGGCATCTCCCCGAGCCCATCTCGGCGCTGCCATCACCATCTGGCATTACCTATGCCACCCTGGCAGGGTTCTCACTCCTCGTGCTGGAGGAAGAAATGCCGTGTTTGCACTGGACTCACCAGTGCTTCCGCACCGTAATCCCCAAAACCCCCCTGAGTTTCCCGGCCAGCCTTGTCAGGGCAGGATGAAAATAGCCCAGGACCAAATTCCTCTGCTTTGAACACGATGACACACTGGCGTGCATTTGTCTGAATGCTAAACATATTAAGACCAGGAACTGTAAGGGACGGCTCTGCTTATCATCCAGCTCGGAGCTAATATAATTCAATTAGCATGAACAGTAAATATAGCTCATTTTAATTTAGATGGAGGGGTTGCTGCGGCTCAATCCTTTAATTTCAGGAGTAGGGAAACTGTGGGAGGACTGCCAAGAATTTCTGCAAAACCCACATTTTCTCCAGGGCTGCGGGCTCTCGCTCCGGGTGCTCCGCAGCGGCGGCATGGAGGCCACCTCCAAGGAGCCGTGTGCTGGGCGAGCGGAACCCGGCGAGGGGCTTCCTGGAGGGACCGGGAGGAGATGATGGTTTTGAACTGCATCATTATTAGATGCAAAATAAAGAGTGGAAAGCCACTGGGAGGGAATAAGCAGCGCAGTCTATTTAAAGAGGAAAAGATCAGCTCGGGAGAGACACTGAAGACATGTGTCTTCGGGGCTGTGCTGCATTCTTCGGAGATTATTTTAAATGCGTGCATCTTTTCTGCATCACAGTCTATCTTTGTTCCCCTCTGACGTCTTGAGTCGGGGCTGGTATTTTATGGCCACGGCTGTGCCTGCCAGCAGCACGACAGCTCTGCTGGAAATTAACTTCTCCGCGCTTTAAAAAAAATCTCACAGGCAGAAAATTCAAAGTAAGAGATCAAACTAGTTAATCTCAGATTAATTTAAGCCGCTGGCTCTGGCGGGCGAGGCATCCAGGCTCTGACAGGGATGCAGTGCTCAGGAAACGCTCAGGGCAGGCGGAAGGTGCTGCCGCGTCCCGTGTCCATCTGTCTGTCCGTCCAGGCGGAGGGGCACGGCACGCTGCACGCCTCAGCTCCCTGCCATCTGTCTGGACAAGCTAACCCTGACTGCGGCGCTTCCCATCTGCCTATCCCGGATGGCGGGACAGAAATCGGGTGGCCTGCTCTTCTCCTGGGAAGACCGGCTGGAAGCGAGCCGGGTTTGTGGGCGCAGCGTGTGTGCAAGCGAGCACGAGCACACGCGTGGGGCCAGGTCCATCACGGGTCATGGGCTAATGAAGCTCATGAAATACATCCTTTTCTGCTGGCTAGGCCAAGGGGAGTGTTTTCTATCATCTCTCCTGACATTACCGCATAACTTAGATTGCACTTAATTAAAATAGCTCATTTAACTGATGGCTCCTAAGATGCAATGCTGGAGATTGTCCGCTTTTCCTGTCCAGCCCGTGTCCCAGAAGGATGGCAGGATCCGGGCACGGCCGCTCTGGCAGGATGCAGGGGACACCGGCAGGGACTGTCTGCCTGTGCCGGTCCAGCTCCAACGGTGCTCAGATGGAAACAGGCACTGAAGAACCGTGGGTTGGGTGTCCAAAGAGGTTTTGAACCTGCTGGGTTGTCTGACACCTGGGCGATCAGAAATGGGGTACTGTGGGCCTGATCCTGCCTGCACAGCTGATGGGCGAGCGGAAACGCCAGGCAGGGCTGGGTCTGGGGACACTGATGGGGCTGAGTTGCTCCACCTGGCTCAGAGCAGGGCTTAAAGGAGGGAGCAGCCAGCCCTGTCCCCTCATGCAATGGACTGAGCTGCAGTTTGGGGCAGAGGCTGCTTAAAGGTCTCTGTCAATGCTGTGACCCCCCCCCCCCCCCCCNCAACAGGAGCAAACCCTCCTCCCAACGACCCCCTTCATTGAGTGGATGCTCCAGAGCCAGGTGAGGGATTCAGCTGCCTTAAGTTCAGCTGAACACAGCAAAGCCCTGGGACCTGACTTGAACGTCCACCCTGAGCTGCGTCCTCATCTTGTGTGCTTTATTGTGTATTTAAAAAAATGAACAATAGATGTCGCATAAATGCTAACAAACATCAGGGTGAAATGTTGGCTGCGGGGTGGAAATCGCAGTGCGGGGACCCCAGTCTGGGTGGTGGATCACATGGGTGCTGCTCAGCGGGGATCCTGTGCCCCCCGTCCCGAATATACCCACAATCCCTCATGAACACCATGTTTTGCAAGTGTATGAGTCTTCCAAGAGAGCTGTGAGCCCAAGCAGGTCTTTGCTGGAAAACTGTATTGTTGGAGCTTGTGTCCATCCCTGGTGCAACCCATGTGGAGGGCGGTGGGCTCCCAGGGGAGCTGGAGGCATCAGAAGGGGGTGCTGCAGCTCTCAGCTGGGTTACCCATGGGAAGAAGGCTGCTGTGTTCCATCGGATTCTTTGAGGGGGGGTTTCCCTCTGGAGCGTGGTGGTCGGTACTGCCCAGCCTGCCCACGGGACATGTCCCCCAGCCCTTGGGCTCCCCAGAGCAAAGGAGGCTCCTTGCAAAGCTGTCCTGCGCCGCATGGACAGGACGGGGCTGTTATTTGCTGAGTTTGGGGTTTTTTTTTTGCTGTCTGCATTGTTCCAGGTTATCCTGGAGGAAAAGGAAAACCCAGTAGCTGCATGTTCCTGCGTACCCAGGCTCCCCGGGGCAGCACTCCGCGTGCTGCAGACCCCCCTGCAGCACATCCCGGCGGCGCCGAGCAGCGGGTGGCACAGATGTGCCAAGACACCCAGCTGGGGCCGGGACACCCATCCATGCGTGCGCTGGGCTTTCTCGGCACCAGTGTTTGCACAATGGGCAAAGATAAGCCAGCCCGGAGCATTTCCTGTTTCTGAGGGATTCGTTGGGAGCTGGGCTCCCTGCAAGGGGCGAACACAAGGCGAACACCTCTGCCTCCATGCAGATTAAACTCGGGGAAATAACGAAAGGCTGTAATTTGCCAATACATGCTGAAGGGCGAGACAGATCGTGTCTTCAATTACAGCTGCTCACGTGCGTGAATTGCCAAAATATGCAAGGTATTCGTTTAATTTCTCCATTTGAGGCCAGTGCGGTATCCTGATACTTATCAAACCCACGGCTTGGATGGAGGCTCTGGGGAGGAAACGTGCTCTTGCAGACAGCCTGTGTCAAGCCAAGGCACTACTTAAATCTCCAAAACTGGGCCTAAATTGAACCTATAAGTGGGCTTATGTGGGTCGCTGGTCGAGCAGCATCGTTTTTACCCAGTATCATGCAGGATCTGAATTACTGCTTCATATGACAGTAAGGGGAAGATATTTCAGATCCCAACATCCTGGGGAGGTGAGAGCACACAAGGGGAGCTGTGACCATCCCGTGCTCAGCCTCAGCCAGGTGGTGAGTACCTCCCGATGCTTCCGGGCCTGTCCCCAGCATCCTGGGGACCAGGCTGCGGCTGGCGCCGGGCGTCCTGCTCTGCCGCCGGCACTGCCGCCCCGCGCTCCCCAGGGAGCTGCCGCAGAGCCGTCCTGGTGCCCGGTGGGAGAGCTCTGGCTGCAGGGCTCCGGCCCATGGGAGAGGTTAAATGACTGCAAACTATAAAGAAGTCTGTAAAATTAGCAGCTAATTAGCAGAGACTGCGGTGTACGTCATGCCACACTGCTGCTCGGTATGGGGACGGGTTGCATGTGCGACGCTGTTTTGCTCTCCAGCCCGAGACATTTGCATGTGCTTGTAGCCCAGAGCTACCGTCTTGTAATTGCAAAATTAGGGCAAACCAAGTAATTCGTTGCTACAAATGATAAGGGCAAATGGAAACACCTCCCACCAGAGCTCTGGCAAGGCGGACATCTGCCTCCTGGCGCTGCGGTCTGCAGGAGGGGAAGGGACGCACAGCGAGAGCGTGGCCGTGCCTGCGCCTCCTGGGCAGGACCGGCACCGCTCGGTCCACGTGTTGGCCAAAACAGGCCAGAGCTCGGGACCCTGCTCCATGTGTGGAGCACAGCACATAGCGATGGACAGACGTGGGCTGGAACCAGGGCTGGTGGACAGTCTGGTGTCCCCTGCCACAAAATCTATTGTCCCCCGCTGCTGCATGGAGCGATGGGCTGGCACAGCCCCCAGTAAAGGGTCCCACTGCCTCCGCGTTGCTGCTGGTGATGCTGCTGGGACGTGGGTTATTTGTTGGTGAATTTGCAGGGTTGGTATTTTCCCTTCCCTCTGCTCTGGTTGCTGGCAGCCTGGAGCTGGGCAGCCGCCGAGGCGAGCTGAGCCGAAGACTGCAAAGCATTTGCCGTAGAATCTGAAGAATTTGGAGTGAAACCCCCAAAGAAATTAAGGACAGATGGGTTACAGGGGGAAAAAAGAAACCCAAATTCTTTCTGCCGCTTGGTGCCTGCCTCCGAGGCAGCCCCTTGTCCCCTCCACCGCTCTGTGCTGGCCGTGGGGCTGGACGGGCACCCTCCTGCATTGCCAGGTGAGCCACCAAGGGGGCCCCAGCACCCCTGCCCTGGGGACGATGCCAAGCGGGGATGATGTTCCTGCAGCAGCCAGTGCCATCTGTACCCATGGCCAACCCTTGCTGCTTCCCCAGTGATGGCCCAGGAGGACTCGGGGCTTCCTCTGGAGAGATCCTGTCTTCCCGTCCTGCAGGGAAGCAGAGCCCCTGGTGAAGCATCGGCTCCTTGAGAGGAGTAAAGTGCCATGGGAGACACATGGCAAGAATTAACCTCCTCTCCCCTAACAGCTCCCAGAGAGGCTTCGGGGCAAAGCCAAACCCACCCACTGCAGTGGCTGGAGCTGCCTGGGGTGTGCTGGGGTGCGAGTCCCATCCCCACGCCCGCGTTTATGGGTTGTAATTGCCAGGATTAGGAGTTTTCTGCTTGGGGTGGCGCTGGCATGCTGCCGGGCGCTGTATCAGCCCCAACACCTGCATGCTGACTTCAGCACCTCAAACATTTCTGACGCAACTTTTTTTTTTTTTCCTTTCTCCTCAAGCAAGCTCAACGCTGTCGAACATGTTAATGGGTAGAAACGAAGCATAATTGTTCCTTTGTGTAAAATCGGTCGGTAGAATAGCAGCGGCTTGGCTGCAAAACTGGAACTGCAAACAGGTTGTGGTGTGATCCACCTGGGCTTTGCTCCATGCTCACCAGGAGACCAAACCTTCCCCTGCGAGAGCTGCTCAGAGGAGGAAACTCTGCAGGCTCCTCTCCCTGCAGACGGGAAGAGAAAGAAGCGTTGGGACGTGGTGCATCTTTTCCCCTCTGAAGGTGCTGTGGATAATTGCTGTTGTGTAAGACTAATTTTATTATGGTGTGTTTGATACATTCCCATACGCCAAGCCATGGTAAACGACATCCAGATGAAGCCAACGCTGGCGCAGCCAGGACCAGGCTTGGGGCGGGGGGGAGGAGGCAGGAGGAGTGTGCGTGGATACAGCGCTCCAGATGCAAACAATAAGGCCAATGGATCTTGATTTCATCTGTCAAGTAATTGGGCTGGAAGTCGGTGCATGCTAATGACTCCACATCAAGCGGCTCGGTGCTCAGATGTGACCCATCCCGCTCCGCAGGGAGAGCGGGGGGCTGCAGCCCGCGGTGGCCATGATGAATATCCCCCAGATGTTATCCCATAGGGGAAGCGAGACCCACATGTATGTTATTAATAATGCCAAAGATCTGAGGTTAAAAATGACCACGGGGTGTTCACATGAGCCCTGGGATGGCGGGTCCCGCGGGCTGGTCCTTCTGCAGGGGGCAGCGGGAGAGGGGCTGGCGGGGGGGGGGGGGGCGGCCCCAAGTCCTGGCCCTGTGCCTGGTGCTGCATGGGGTGGGTGAGCACCACTGGAGCTCCCAGCACTGAAACGTCTCCCGGAACCCCATCAGGCAGCCCTGGCTGTTTCGGGGAGACAGAGGATGCTCCAAGGAGCTCCGACAGCCGTGAGAGTTAAAGGTGGGGATGACACGAGGGAGAGGGATGCAGGGATGCCTTGGAAGGCATGGCCAGGGCAGAGCCAGCAGGTTCATCCCAGACGTGTCCCTGTTTGGGGGGCTGTGGGCAGCCAGCCCCAATGTCTGAGCTCCCCCAGCTGCCCTTGGCCTGTCATCTGTCCCACTCTTTGGCCTCATCCTGGCAGCCTGGGATGCAAAAGCCTGGCTGTGGCTGCACAAGACCCCCAGCATGAGGAGGTGCCTGGAGAACGTGCTGGTCCCCCGTGCCAGACTGGGCTGGTCCCTTCCTGGTACTGCAGTGGGGACTCGAGCCCTGGCGCAGGAGGGATGTGCAGTATGGACAGACATCTCTGTGGGTTTCACCCCCAGGCTGATCCTGTTCCCAGCATTAGAGATTTATGGGCTATTTTGTTGGTTTTATCTGTGCTCAGAAGTTGGGTCAGGTGATGGGGGAGACCCAAGGCGTGGACGTACATCTCCACACACCAGTGTTTGCGGGGAGGGTGCTGCAGCCCAGCGAGCTGGTGGGGATGCTGCTGCGCTCCCTCCGGTGAGGGCTGTTGGCTCTGCCCTTCTCTACGGGGCTTTGGGGGTTTATCTCTGAAGTTTACAGCGGGGCAGGGGCTGGTGCTGGTGGGATGTGTTTGGCAGGACGTGGAGGAACAGGCAGAGGGTCCCGGGTGGATGAGCCAGGGGTGGGGACGGGGACTTCTACTGCTTTGCAGCAGACCCTGATGGGCGTGCTTGGGACCGTGGCGTGGGGAGTAACAGGAGAGTCCCAGAGCACAAGCACCCAAATACTGGGGTGAAGCTTTGAGGCATGGAATGGTGGTGGGTACCACGAACCCACATGGAGCGATGCCGCTCCAAGGGCCCCTGGGGTGTGTGTCCCTGCGGAGCGGAGCTCTTGGGCTGACAAGCCTCAGGTTACCAGCAGCTCCGGTCCTGCTCCATCTTTCCCAGACACGGCAGAGCCCGGGTGATTTGCCTGAAAGCTCCTGTCGTCGGCCTGGCTCCAGACAAAGCCCTGGCTCCTTCCCGCAGAGCCGGCGAGCGCTGACCTGCCTTTTTGGGGAGGGAACGGGACCCGCAGGGTCACGCAGCACATGTGGGTGCCTGCGCTATAGGAACCAGATGCCGACTGTCCCCGGGAAAGGGGATTCTCACCACCAAGAGGCTTTTGTCTCTAAAAGGGGCTTTTTCCCCCCAATACTTTTTCCTGCTGCGTGTGAGCAGGGAAGGGGCAGGGGAGGCGGGATCCGAATGCTCTTGCAGTACGTGGGCAAGCGCTCGCAGTCCCCCAGCACGTGCAGTTTATTGGTGCGGGAGGTATTGCAGCCCCAGGGGCTGCAGGAACACCAGTGTACCCTGCGCCCTCTCCCATTTCTGGAGGTTTTCCAGCCTTTCCCCGCTGATTGCTTCAGCATGTGCATCGCAGATGATGAGAGATGAGCGGGATCAGCCCTTGCCTGCTGGGCGAGGCATGGCAGCCGGGGCCGGACCCTGCCCTCACGCCGGCGGCAGCTCCCGGCAGGCAGCGGTGCTCCCTGTGGCTCAGTTCCACTTGCCTCTCCTCCCTCCCGGGTGAGGCTCGAGATCTTGCCGGAAAACGGGTGTTTTTCACCCGGAAAGCAGGGTCACGGTGTGCTCAGCACGGATGGCTCTGGTGTGACCTAGCGGCCACTTAGGCTTTGATTTCAGCAGCTGTAATTCATGAGTGCATGTGATGCATGCCACTATTTGGGGGAATGAGAGTATTAGCTCGTTATGTTCAGTACCCAATTCATTATCTGTTCATTAGCTGCTCTTAATGGTGCAATATTTTGCTGTCGTAGGAGTTTTGTAGAATTAAGACTGGAATAGACAATGAAAACAGACAAAGAAAATGCATTACCCCTATATATGACTTGAACACTCTTGGCAGGGCTGCTTGGGAAATGGAGCTGGTGTGATGCCGGGGGCACCTGCAGCGGCTGCCCTGTGCCAGGGGAGATCCTGCATCAACCTCGGGATGCAGGGAGACCCCCGGGCTGGCCCAGGGAGCAGGACCATCCCCATCTTGTGGGAGCTGTAAGTCAGGAATCTGACCCACAGTCTGATCCCTCTGCTGCTACTGGAAAACTTCTGAAATTCAGGTTTTATCACGTTAAGCTCTGGAATCTGCGTTGCCCGCAGCAGAGGGACAGGTTTTGCTGGGGGCGCAGCTGGCCAGGGCTTAATCCAGTGGTTTTGCCTCCTCCTTCAACACCACACTTTTTTTTTTTTTTTCCCCCCCTGTTTCCAAAACCCAACCAAATGCCTGCCAGGACACTTGGGAGCCTGCCTCCCTCCTCACTGGCAGCAGGGAGCCTTTTGAACTCCACTTTTCCCCTCCATTCACTTGAGACATTTTCTTTAAAACTTTGCTTTGGGTTTTGTTATTGCTCAGCTCTGCTCCAGATGTTCCAATGCTCGATCCCACACCTTCTTCTCCCTTTGGCCACTGAATATTTGGCTGAACCAGAGCCAAATGAAAGCTACCCCCCACCTGTGCAAGGAATTAGCAGGGGGCATGCCAGAGCTTCATAGACTCGTAAATGTGGCCATCTGTGCCTGATGACATTATTTTTTTAAAGGCAAAGAAGCAAAACACCCCCCCACCCCCAAATGGTTTTGGGGTGGGTTTTTTTCGGCAAAAAAAGAGGAAACTTGTAAACCAATTTGCTTGGAAAAAAGCTGGTTCCTGCAGAGATTGGGCACGGCGGCACGGAGCTCACTGGCTGCGACTTGGGGGAAACCAGCACGCTGCGAGCGAGTGGTGAGGATGCGCCCCAGCTGTGCCGGCCCGCTGCTTGATTGGGAACAGCTCTAGGCACGTACCGGCTGATTTTTGGGAACATTTAGGATACAATTCTCCAGCTCTGCCCACCGAGGTGACAAGCTGTGCCTGTCTTTTACAGCGCGGAGCTGGCCCTGCCTGCCCAATGCATGGGAGAGCTTGGCCGGGCTCCAGCCCTCCCGGCTCTCTCCGGTGGGTTTAGCACCGCAATGCCAGGGAGAAAGGGCTTGGGGCCGGCATCCCTCCCCTGCCACCATCATTTGCAGGGTGCTGGTGCGCCTTCCAGGCTCCTTGGTCCCACACTGGTGCTGTCCCAGTGCCTTTGGCACAGCTGGCAGCCCCCACAGCAGTGGGGGAAATGCAATGGGGCCATGACCCAAATGGAGCCAGCTCAATTTTTAGGCTTAAAAAGTGGGATTCAACCATGCAGCAAACCTACTACTAGCCTTTTGTAGATGCATTTTAAGGAAGAAGTGAGGAACTTTGGTATGACATGCTATTTTATCTGCCAAACTGGCCCTGTCCTAGCCATGTAGCTACCAGAGCTGATGGTTTTGGGGCTGACCCTGGTGCTGCTGTGGTCTCACCCTCTGTAGCCAGGAGAGGTTCCCCTGCATTCACCTCCTCCCTTGGAGCTGAGCTGACGCTGCATCTCCCTCTCCACTGACCCAAATAGGATGATGCTATTGATTCAGACCTGCAAATAAGCACCGGGTGGCGAAACAACCGGCAGAACAAATGCTAGCGTTCACATACATATTGATGGGCTGCTCAGAGCCATTATTGGGATGCTTCCAAGCACATTAGAGATATGTCTGTTTGGCATGTAATTAACTCTAAATGAGATCAGCAATGAACACATCATTATGGTTCCACCGAGTTACTAAGCTTGTAAAGAGCAGGTAAGCAGTTGTCAAGTACCCCTGGCTGGTCAGTCAGCCAACTGCTCGCTGTGCCGATTGACGTAGTGGATGCGGAAGTAACTGCAGGGGATGTGATGGGTTTCGGAGAGGCTGATACCAAGGAGCTGGTGGTGGGACATGAGACCTTGCTCCCTGCCTGCCCAAGACAGTCAGAGCTGCTGCTGGCTCACCCCTGGGTCACGGCTCCAGTAAACCCACAGGGACTTTGCCGCCTCCACAGTGCTGAACCCACCTTGTCCCCAGACTTTTTGGGCTGCAGATCCCCCGAAACACCCATCAGGGCGCCGGGCACCGCACTGAAAGTCTCATTCCGTCTCACTCCACCCAGCAACCAGATGAGATCCGTGCTGTCACCTTCAGCTGCAGCCGTTGACCACCCACAAACAGCGATGTTTCACTGTCCAGCTGTGTGGCATCACCAGGCTTCTTCAAGAGGGCACTTTCTCAGCTGGAAATGGCCTTGTTGCCCCATACGTCTAACCAGGGTAAAGAAATCCCTCTGCTTCCACAGACCCATGCGACCAGACGCTGGGTAACGGCAAATTAAACAACAACCAAAAAAAAGCACCTTTGCTTTTGTGCTTCCTCCCCATCCCTGTAATTTTTCATTCCCAGGATGATGCGAAACCGTTGTCACTCTTGCGTCTTCGCCCAGGAGGGCACCAATAAAGGAATAATTGCAGCCAGCCCCGAGTTTATGTTTGCATGGGAAATGAGAAGGAAAGTGGGGCCAAGGCAGAGCCGGGATGCTGTGCGGAGGATGTCTGAGAGCTCTGGATGGCAGAGTTAATAGCTGGTGTCCCGGGGACAGAGGTTTGGTTAGTGAAGGGCTGTCTGATACTCTGCAGCTCTGCCTGCTCTAATAAAAATCGCGCATTTCATGTATATTATTTTTTAAATTGAAGCGTTAAAAAAATCAGGAGGTTTTGGCTGCTTTATCCCCTTATTGGGATTATTTAAATCAAAAGCAGAAATAGGGGGAAGGCTCCTTTTGTAACTCCAGCTGGCCGGGAGCCAGCCGTGTCTGCGCTGCCGTGAGCAGGCACTGTTCCCCGAGCTGGCGTGGAGGCAGAGGGCAGCGGGGCAGCTGGGTGTCCCATGGCCAGGGAGGCTGCCGCCCCGCTGGGACCCCACCACTGCCCCAAAACGCCGTTAGGAGAATAATGTGGAGCTGTTGGACCCACATCCCTCCTGGGATGACAGAGGGAGCAGAGTTCTCCAAGCACTGAGGGGCTGGGAAAAGCCACGTGCTCCCTTTGGCGCTGCCAGCACCAGTTTTTGCCTTCTGTGAGATGTGGTGTCACCGTTTGGTCACCTGCACCGCTGCGGGAAGGCATATTGTGCTGCGCAGCCGTGTCCTGCCGTCCCATGGGGAGTTTTGCAAGGTGGCTGCCAGCACCCAATTGCAGGGGCATTGCTTTCCCTGCTGAAACCCTTGCTCCTGGGATGGTGCTCCATTCCCAAGGTGGGCAGGAGAGCGGCTTTGCCCTGGTCCACACAGCCTCCACCTGGCTCAGCCCCCAAATCCAGGCTGGAGCGGGGAGCTAAGGTGGCCAATCGTCCCAGTGGTGGCAGGGGACAGCAGGTTTGTTAGAGTTGGTGGGCGTTTTTGTTGTGCAAATGCCTGGCCTCCTCCCCGAGCAGGGCTGTCTCCAGCTTGCTGGTATTGCTATAGCTACGGGCAATTTTCTGTGTTCAAGTTTTGCAAAACCATATTAAGAAAAATCTCGCCCTGGTGCTGCTGGCTCTCCTCCAGGCTGGAAATTGCATTCCCCTGCTTGAAATTCCTCCCGGAGTTTCAGATGGAGAATGTACAACTTCACTTTCCGTCTTGAGCTGCTGTCACACATTTTAATAACAGGGGCTGTGCTACACCCCAGAGGTGGCCGCACGCCAGATTTTGAAGCAAACCCGTTGGAGTGGTTGCGGTGCGGCTTTGGACGGTCACGAAGGTGCTGGAGACGCTGCCCGGCCCCGGCACTGGTCCTTCCTGTCCCACAAAGCCAGCTCAGCCTCTTGGACTGAGGATGGGGTTTGTAGGTTAATTTCTCATCCTCTGTGTGAGCGTGGTGATGAGTTTGTTGGCGTCTCCTTTGCCACAGGTGATGGGAACCCCCTGAGTCCAGAGGGGACCCCTGCTGCAGCACCTGTGATCCCAGTTAGGGGAGACACAATTCATTCTTCCTCCTTGGTGCTCATATCCAGCCCAGCTCAGCTTGCCCTGGTGAGCTTGGGCAAAGCCCAGATGGTCCCATCTGAGTTTCTCCCTCTAAAATCTCCCTCTCCCCACCGGCAGGATCAGGGTAAATCGCCCCGCAACATTACGTTGACGATGGGGTGGGTTTTTTCAATACCCAGCGGGTAAACCTCAAAACTTGCCAGGTCTCTAGGGAAAGGTTTGCTAATGTCGCAGACCAGCTGAGCTGGGTGACAAGTGGTGGCCTTTGCTGACACCCTGGAGGGGACTACAGAAGGGTGGCACTGACAGACCCTGGTGGCATCCTGCATCTGGATGATCCCAGAGCCCAGCTCCTAGTGGTGATCACAGCTCAGAGATCCTTTCCCCTCGGCTGGGGGGCTGTGGTGCTTTAGGGACAGTCGCAGGGCTACTGTGCCTGGGGCTTGGGCATCCCATTCCCATCCCAAGTGGTATCCGCATCCCTGGGGACAAGGGACACCTGCATGCCCAGGGACAGGGATGGGGTTTGCCTCCCCTGGCTGCGGGCGCTGGCTTGCCTCTTACCAAGCTCCCTTTTATGGATTGCTCTTTGAACCCAAGGAGTTGTGCTGTATTTGTAAAACACACCACCGTCATCAGGGAAACAGCTTTCCTAATTGGATTTGAACGGCCAGGAGTAATTGGCTGTTTGGGAGCAGCCGTTTCAAATCAAGCTGTGCGCGCCTTAATAAGTTTGCTTGCCTTTATCAGCTTGGCAAACTCCACTGTGGAGGTGACCTGTTAAATGGTCTCCCATGTTTCTAAAGCATTTTTCATCCCTGCTGATCCCTTGAGCCCTTTTCTTTCTTTCTTTGTAATAACAAACTTTGGGAAATCTCAGAGCGCCCATGCTGTGGCTCCTGCCTGCCTGCTGCAGCGGGCAGAGGGCAGGTCTCTGGAGGAGAGGTGGTAATGGGGTGACCGGCTGGTTATCTGGGGTCCCACACTGCTCAGACCTGCTGGTTTTGGGGTGGGGGAGAGGACAGACAAGGGGACCATTGAGCTCATGCAGTGACACACTGATGTTGCTCTGTTTGGCCCTGGGTGGGATGTGTCACTTGGGTGTCCTGGATCAGCCACAAGTCTCACCCGCTCTGGGACCAGGATTTCAGCCCGCGGTGGGGCTGGCTCACCCCTCTGCTCCAGGTGAGCCCCAGGATGGGGCATGGGAATTTTGGGGATGGCTGCCCTGGGAGCCTGCTCTGTCCTGGTGCTTCCTCACCCCAGGGCTGAGCCACCCCAGGGGAGGCTGGCAGGTACAGCCCTGCATTTGGAGAGGGGAGGGCAATGCACCTGGCTGGAGGCAGCCCTCCCCCAAAAAACCCCAATTCAAACCACGTGTGTGTGTGTGTGTGTACAACCATGTCTGGCACGGGGCTCCTGCCGCTGTGCAGAGACACGGCCCTTTGAGACGTTCGCCAGACCTTTCCAACAGATGCTCTGACACAAGATCCACCAAGGCAGGATCCAGCCCCCGACCCCACAGCCCCTGGCACGGTGGGGGACATCTGCAGCCTGGCTGGGAAGCTGCACCCCGCCGTCGCCGGACGGGGAGCCCTGTGACCCCCTGGTACCTCCTGCAAGCCCAGCAGCGCTGGCACCAGCCAGCTTCAGGTCTCTCTGCTGCTTCATTTTCCCCTTTTGCTGCTCCTGGGCATCACTGCCACGGGAGCTCCTGCTCAGCTTGGGTATGTCCCACCTCCTCCCCTTGGCAGCCAACGCACGTGCCTTTGGCTACGCTCCACAGAGCATCTTCCTCCATGTGGCCGCAGTGCCCTGGCTGGCCCCGGGCTGCTGGAGACCCCCAGTCCCTGGGGAGCTGCTGAACCATCATCCAGGTCATGGGGCTTCCCAGGCACCCACTCGCTCCTGCCAGGATCCCAGGGGGGAAAAAATGACCCTTCTTTTCCTTCAGTGGAGACAATAGTCTCTGGGCTTCAAAGCACCCTTATCCCGGTCGGAGGGCTGAGGCACCGGTGATATACTAAGTGAAACGGTCGGCACTTGCATCTCATCAGTCAGGGGTCGGAAACATGGAGGCTTCCTCCACATCCGCAGTGTCTGTGCGCTGCTCCCCGCCAGCGCTCGCAGCCCATCCATAATGCCGGTGACAGCCCCAGACACTTTCATCTGCCTCTGCCGGAGCAGCCCGGTGGCTCCTGCGTGCTGTGAGTGGCCCCGGGGACCGGCTGTGCCCCAGGGGTGCCCATGAGGCCACTGCTGCCAGCCCCTCCTGTGGCCACAGGTGCCACCCAAGGGTGCAGAGCCCCGGTGCTGGGGCTTACACGGCCACCCAGGGCAGGGACCATGCTGTGCACCAGCCTTGGGAGCAAGTTGAGGTGCTGGGGTACAGTAGTGCCTGTCCCGGCTCTCCCCTGGGGCAAGGATAAATCCTGCTAACACTGTTGCCAGCACACCGTGAAGGACCAGCAAGCATGGCTGCACTGGCTCCACTCCCTGCTTCTTGCTGCCCGTCCGGCTTTCGCTCCACGGTGCAGCCACATCGGTGCCCACCACAGCGGCATCGCTCCTGCCCGGGGAAGGCAACCTTGTCCCCCAAGGGACACCAGCAGTACCAGCAGCCCGGTGAGTGGCTGCAGCGGGAAACTCTTCAACAGGATCACCAAACCCTCGGAAAGTTGCGCTCTCCGGCAGGTTGCGTTATCAGAGCTGCAGATGAAGATGTGCTAATGAAGGGGGAAGTCTTGTGGCAGATGATGTGGATGGAGGATCAGAGAGGCACTGGGCACCGGCCCCACCGGCACCAGCTCACATCCCATGTCCCACACAGCCCTTCTTGGGCAGCCACGGAGACGTGATGGTGGCTGCTGCCTGCCAAGGGCACCGAGTGCAGTGAACTCCTTTTTTTCTAAGAAAATGTCCTAATTTTGCTTTAAAAATTGCACCTGAGTGCTTGTTGTCCTGAATTGCCTGAGCTGCCAGCGAGGCAGGGAGATGGTCCTTGTCCAGAGGGGTCTCAGCTGAAACTGGGGACTTTCCTGCAGGGCCACCAACCAGCTCATCCGAATGCGGAGCTAGGGAAGCCTTGGGCATAGGCGAAGTGTCCACGGTGCTCGGTGCTTCCCATCCTCGCCACTGGGCACCTGGCACCAGCAGCGAGCCCTGAGGTCCCGTTTTAAGCCTTTTTCCCCCAGTTTTGAGGGTGAGAAAGGAAAAAGCGCTGCTTGTCCAACCGTGCCGTGTGGCAGGGGCTGAGACATGGCACCACCCACGGCTCAGGGGGAGAGCTGGCAGTGCCCGAAGCCACCATGGCACCAGCGCGCTGCGGGCAGCCCCAGCCCTGCACCCCCGAGGGACCCCTCCGCGCCGAGGATGAGGAGGGTGGCTGTGCTGCGCCGTGCCCTGCTGTGCTCCCCTGCCTGCCTTTTCCGAGCCTCCCTGGCTGTGTTTTGACAAAAGTTTGTCAAAATGGGTATATTCTTGCCAAATGTTTCCATTTTGACAAATTGGCATTTTCCAACAACACCACACCCCCCCCCAACCCAAACAGGGAGCTGGAGCGGTTCCCACCCGCTCTCGCCCGGAGTGAAACAGTTCCTATTTCTAATCGCTTACGTAAACCCAACAAGAGCTGGCAAGTGCCGCGCGGCAGATTTTGGATGGGTTTTTATTTATCAGGCTGCTCCTGATAACAGATTCACTTCCTCGTCATAATCTTTCCTCCTTGTTTTTCCCTGGGGAACCTTCGTGTTGCGAATTGGAAGGGATCTCCAGCCGCACTCGCGCAGTTATTTCCTCTCGTTGAGAAGCTACTGTGCAGGACGGGCCAGGCAGCCCCGGCGCAGCCTCCGAGCACCAGCCACGAGAGGGCACAAAGCCCCGTCCTGCTGCCGCCCTTGCAGCCCTGCCACGCTACAGCCGTGTCACCCTGCAGCCCTGCCACCATGTCACCTTGCGGACCTGCCACCATGCCACCTTGCGGCCCTGCCACCATGCAGCCCTGCTATCCTGCCACCGTGTCACCTTGTGGCCCTGCCACCATGCAGCCCTGCCATCCTGCCACCGTGTCACCTTGTGGCTCTGCAACCCTGCAGCCCTGCCATCCTGCCACCCTGCAGCCATGTCACCCTGCAGCCGTGTCACCCTGCAGCCCTGCCATCCTGCAGCTGTGTCACCCTGCAGCCCTGCCATCCTGCCACTCTGCATCCGTGTCACCCTGCAGCTGTGTCACCCTCCAATCCTGCAGTCATGTCACCCTGCAGCCCTGCCAACCTGCCACCCTGCAGTCGTGTCACCCTGCAAGCCCTGCCAACCTGCCACCCTGCACCCCTGCCATCCTGCAACTCTTCCATCCTGCAGCCCTGCCATCCTGCCACCCTGCAGTCATGTCACCCTACAGCCCTGCCATCCTGCAGCTGTGTCACCCTCCAATCCTGCAGTCATGTCACCCTGCAGCCCTGCCAACCTGCCACCCTGCACCCCTGCCATCCTGCAACTCTTCCATCCTGCAGCCCTGCCATCCTGCCACCCTGCAGTCATGTCACCCTACAGCCCTGCCATCCTGCAGCTGTGTCACCCTGCAACCCTGCCACCCTGCAGCCCGGCGGCCATCCAGCTGTGCCACCATGCAACCAGGCAGTCTTGCAACTATGCCAACATGCAACCATGCCTCCTTGCAGCCGTGCCATCCCACAAGCATGCAATGGTGCAGCTGTGGCACCGCGCCGCCACGCAGGAGCATCGCTGCCTCCCGCTGCAGCTGTGTTTGAACAGCTCTGCGCCCCCTCTGGTCTCAGGCCACGGGTCTCCCCCTCCCCACCATGCTCTAGCTCTTGGAAAACTCAGGGGACTTAATTATAAAAAGAGCTAATTACATTAATAGGTTAATTAGGACAGTGCTGATTTCAGATACAAAAAGGGAAGGCTTTAGCACAAGACTGGAAATCAGCCTCGGTGTTTCGAGGCGTGGGGTAGGGCAGAGCCTGGGATCATTTTGGTGACACTGCAGCACGGTGACAGCATTTTGGTGACACGTCCCAGGCATGATGGCCCCGTGGGAGCCCCCAGGCACAGGCACCCTGCGGTTGAGTCTGCGCTATTTTGCGTTTGGTGACAGCACGTGCTGCCACGAGGGCAGGAGCAAGCTGGGACGGTGCCATTGCCACATGCGAAGCCCAGACCTGGCCAGCGGCACTGGGCGATGCTGCCTGCACGGCCACTTGCCGAGGGGTCCGGCTCCCATGTGTCACCAATGCTGTGACCCTGGACAGGATTTGTTTAGCACTCAGGACACACGTTGCTTTGGGTCCCAGGGAACAGGATTTCCCCAGTGGCAGCAGGAAAACCACCTCATCTCACCCCACCGTCTGTTACACGCACACGTTTTAAATCACAACCCCTCAGCTGCCGCTTTTGGGCTTATTTTGGAAGGTGCGGTGCCTGGCTGGAAACCCAGGGCTGTCCTTCCCGTCCCAAACAATAAATACACGCACGGGGGGCGGGTTGTGTGTGTGTGTGTTTCCACGCCTGCAGCGGGAGCCCGTGTAGCCTCATTAGCGCTGCCTCTCCGGGTGCTGCTCGCTAATTGCGGGGCGCTGGGCTCCCACGGCGGTGCCGGCTGGCTATTCCCAGCGCGTCCTACGAGCGGCCAAAACCACCCACTGCAGCCCCAGAAATTATAAAAAGTGTGTGTGTGTGTGTGTGTGAGGAAATACCAAAGAAAAAAAGAAAATCGATGGGAAAACACGGGAAAAGGCGTCGTCCCCCTCCAACCCGCCACACCGGGGCCGGGAGCGCTTCCCTCCGCCGCGGCTGCCCCGTGCCGGGCTGGCACTTACGCGGGTGGGGGCAGCCCTGGGGGCTGCGGGGGTTATCCCGCAATCCCGGGGGTATCCCGGCGGTGCCCCACGCGTGTGACGCGCCACCCCCACCCTCCCATCTCTCCCCTTCGGGGCGTTGTCGCCCCC
>VZSF01006324.1:0-43309 GCA_013398295.1 Chionis minor
GAGTTAATGAAAGTTTGGAGGTCGGTGGGGGCTGGCGCCGCCTCTCGCCCCCGCCGCCGCGCTCCGCCCCCCGCGCCGTCGCGCCCCCCAGCGCCCCGCTCCGGTACCCGAACCCGGGGCGGGGGCGCGGGCACCGGCACCGGCGGGCAGTGACGGGGGAGCGAGGGGGCTGGCGGCACACACGCGGGCACGCGTGGGACACACGGTACACATGCACACGCGTGGGCAGGCAGGTACACATGGCACACACGGGCACATGCGGGCACAGGCCGGCACGCTGCACACACGGGCGTGCACCGGCACATGGGGGCACACACGGCCACACTATGCAGCTGGCACACTTGGGCACACACATGACATGCTTGGCACACACGAGCACTCGCAGCCCACATGCAGCCCACGAGCACGTGGACACCCAGGGGCACACGCAGACGTGCACAGGCATGTGGCACACGTGGACATATATGGGACATATGGTCACACACGGGCTCCTACAGGGCACACATGCGTCCACACACACATGTTTTCACACCCACAGGCACACACAGAGGGGCACCCGCACGCAGCATGCACACCCACAGACTCGCAGCGCCAGGGCACAGCACTGTGACGAACACGGGCAGCGGGATGGCCACAGGCTCCCTCCAGGGTGCGTGCGGTTAGTGTGGCTGTTGTACATGTGTGCATGTGTGCACGTGTGTGTGTGTGTGTCTGCTGCACGTGTGTAGGCCCATGCGCACACACCTGTATGTCCATGCGTGTGCATGCTGCAGCCAGTGTGACTGCTGGCACACGTACACACGTGTATACATGCAAATCTATACATGTATACCTGTGTATTTATGTGTGCATGTACACGTGTGTACATATATACATGTACATGTTTGTATCTGTGTGCATACACATGTATGTGGGCATCTACATGTGTGTGCAAACCGCCATGCCTGTGTATGTGTGTGTACACATGTGGGGATACGTGTGCAAGTGTGAACATGAGTGTATACCTGTGTGGATGCATGTACTGATATATACATACCCATAAATACACATGTACGTGTGTGTGTCCCCATACCCATGTGCATGTGTGCACACACATGTGCAGCCAGCGCACGCCCCCGCAGCCCAGGCCAGATGTTTCCAGTAATGCATGACGGGTGCGCCAGCGGCCACCCCTCGCCTGGCCCCTCGCCGAGGCCATCCCTCCCTCCCCTCCCTGTCCCACTGGGCTTCCCACTTGCCGGGACGGGTTCCTGCACCCCGGCACCCTGCCCTCCTTCCTGTATACCTCCCAGCTCTCCAGGCGTACTGCACACCGGGGCCTCGGGGTGGCTGTGGGGAGCACGGCAGGGGTGCAGTGGGAGCCTTGCACCCCACAGCCCAGCACCCCAAGTGGACCAACAGCACAGCCCTTCCTGCATCCCATCGGGTGTTCTCTGGACCTTTCCGCCTATGCAGTCCTGCACCCCAGCCCAGGGCTGGCCCCCTAGTGTTCCAGCTGACTTGAGGAGCATCCCTCACCTGTCTCTCCACGGATCCCCGTTGTACCTGTGGGTTGCTGCCTGGTTAAGGAAATCCTCAGCAGGACGTGGGGTGGAGGTGGGGGCAGTACGAGGTGTCTGGCCAGCTACTGCAGGCCCCACCACTGCAGACTCACCAGGGTGCTGGGCTGCAGGATAGGAGACCACACCAGTGCGCTCGCAGGCTGACACTGCTTTCGTTTTGCAAGTGTGGTAGAGCCGGAGTCAGGGCACCCACAGCAGGAAGGGGAAGGCAGCAGCGAAACATGTCCTCCCACGCCCTCCCAGCACCCGCGCATGGCTGCTCTGCACCAGGAGGCTGCTCCCTAGCACCCTCGCTCCTGGCTGCACGCGGCCTCGCACCCCACCCTGCAGCCCAAATCTGGCACCCAGCACCTGAATCCAGCATCCCACGCCCAGCATCCTGCGTCAGAGCCAGAACCCGGCTGCAACCCACACCCCTGCCTCAGGGTCTGGGCTTCGGAGAGGAGCTGCCAGCTGCGGAGTTGCAGACTTGATCCTCAAGGGGTGGATTTCTGTGGATGGAATTCACGCTTTCAACCCCCCCGCCTCCTCAGGGTCTTGGTCCCTTTCTGTGCATCTCCGCTCTATGCTCTCCCATGTCTCAACTTAGGGAAGCAGGAGGAGGAGCCCCACAGTCCCCCGGCAGCTCAGCAAGGGGCTGCTCCTGCCCCTCGGCAGCCTCTGAGATGCTGCAGTGCCCTTGCAGCACCCTGGAGCTGGGTGTAATCGTCTCCTCCCCAGGAGCCTGGACGCTTTGTACACCCGTGCCTTTGGCCATGGTCCTTCTGTGCTGGTCAGGACTTCCCTGGGGTCTCACGGTGCCCAGAGTCACAGCAGGAGCAGAGGCCAAACGTGGTCTGTGAGGTGGGAAGCTGCAGTGCCAGAGGGATGTGGGATGGGTGCGAGCCTCCAGCCAGTGCTTGTGCCCCCTTCACCCGTCTCTCCTCGCCTGGTGGCAGTTGTCCCCTCATCCCCCCCTCCATTTAGGGTACCAGTCTCCCTCCTGCCTCGCCGTCCCTCCTCCAGGCTGACAGGCATCACAGTGTCTCCCAAGTCCCCACAGAGTGGTGGGGGTGATGCCGCAGCACCCCTTCCCCAGTGCCATTCAAATCTGTGGGGCTGGTGGCTTCCCCCGCTGCGGGCAGGTGTGGTGACACCATGGCGGCTGTGGCATCTCCGTGGGGGGGACAGATCGCTGTGTAGGTGGCATAGATGCCTCGGCAGCATGACCTCTCCTCTCTTCTCCCATCTCCATGGGTGCTGTTGCCTGGGAAACTGCGGGCAAATGCGGGCAGGGATCCAGAGGGGTGAAGGGTGGGGAGGAAATGCCAGCTCCCAGCACCTGAGAGAGGGTTGGGCTGGACAAAATGCCAGCTATGTCCAGAGACTTCCCAGTGCGCTGGGCCTGCAGCATGGAGCTGTGGTGATCCCTGAGTGCTCAGAGCCCTGGCATGGTCCAGGGCTTGTCCTTGAGTTTGGGACTGCACCAAATGCAGCAGGATTTAATGCTGTCCCCCTCTGTGTGCCCGGCATGGGGGCTGGCTGTGTAGCTCCCTGGAGGGATGTCAGGGTTGTGTCCCAACCTGCTTCCCGAATACTGTGAGCCCCAGCGCCGATGGGTCTGGATATGGCCCTGAGGTCTCCCTGTGGTGGGATGCTGTGTGCAGAGCCAGGGGGTCCCTGCCCTCTCCACCCTGGATCACAGACCCCGTGCTTGTGTGTGTCCCAGGGTGGCAGACAGGGAGAGGGCCAAGTTTGGATTTGTCATGATGACACATCACCAAAATCAACCAGTTTTCTTTTAAACCAGCTACTTGGAAGCGGCTCCCAGCTCCCCAGGCTGCAGGCCAGCCCCGAAGGGCACCGAGCTGCCTGGGGAGCTGCATGTACTGGGGGACCACGCACCCTGGGGTGAGCATTACCTTGGTCCCCCAGCTTCCCACCACAGCTCTCGATCCTGGGGAGGAAGTGAGCTGCCAGGGGACACCCTCTGCCATCAGGATGAGGGGGATGGGGGTAGAAGTCCCCACATAGGCTGGTTGTGCCCGCTCTGGGGATGGCACAGCTGCCCCTGCATTATCAGGAAGAACACAAGAAGGGCAGGGGAAGCTTCGGGGAAGAGCCACCAGCTCCCCGTTTGCCCTTTCAGCTTCCCCATCTCTCTCTTCTTCCCAGCACGTCATGCACATGCTGCCTGCCATGCAGGGAGAGGAACTGGTTTATGGCAGCATGTCATCTCCCACCCCATGGCTCTGGTTATTGTATCAGAGCTCTTGGAAAGCCCCCCCAAATTGTCCCTGATTTGCCAGCAATTTGAAGCGACCTCATGAGAGCTGCCTTGCTCCCTAGCAAAGACCTGATGTGTTTGCAACGCTGTGGGGCCGTGCCTGCTCTGGCACCCCCCTGTATCCTGGGACCCCTGCCCCTCCTGTGCCAAGGGCTGCTCCTCACCCAGTCCTGGGCTCAGCTCCCTCCGGGGCCCTGATGTGCTCCTGCCTCCGGCTTTGCCAGCAGCTCACACCCCCTGCAGCTCCAGGCTTTGGTTGAGTGCCACAGCCTGGACGAGTGCCACGGCAGGCGAGTGGCGTCAGGGATGGGAGTAGATGCCGCAGGCATCATTGCTCCCGGCCACAGGGAGCTTTGTCGCCAGCAGCCACAGGTCCTGGGGACTTTCCACTCTGATACCTGGGAAAAGTCCCTCATAGAGGATCCAGCCATCCTAGGGGAAGCTCTGGCTGGGACGGGCAGCAAGATGGGTGGGCAAACCCACAGCTTCCTGGGGACAGCAGCCATGGAGAATGAAGCTGGGCCCTTGTGCTGCCCTGTGCCACCCTCCCTGCAGCTCACCTTGGTGGCACACACAGCCCCCATCTCACGGCACAGGGCTTGTGTTTCGCACTGTGGACACGTGTCGCTGGTGGGGACAGCCCTGGACACAGACAAGGGCTCCATTGCTGGGAGCTCGTACTTTGGTGGCAGGTCCCAAGGCTGTTGTTCCTCCCTCTGCCCTGGTTGCAGCTGGCTGGGAGGTGCAGAACTGTCTGGATGGATTTGGCATCACCCATGTCGGATCTGCACTGGGCTGCCTCATCCCTGGGATGTGGCTCTCCTCTGGGCGTGGGGGGCAGTGGGGTGCTGGGGACCTCATGGGAAGCGTGTGCACCTCCCCTAATGGTGCCCAGGACAGCACCCGGGTCCCTACCCCAGCGCAGGCTCCGTGCTGCAGAGAGCACGACAGCTGGGGTGCCTCGGGCTGCCCAAAATAGCTGTCCCCACTCCCGCCTGCTGCCTGGCCGCTGGGAGATATCCCATGACAGCGCCCCACGGACGCCGAGCAGCTGGAGGCGGCTGCCATGCTGCTGCAGCCCACTGCCCGCAGGCTGCCGGCCGCTGAGCACCCCAGGCTGGAACGAGCATCGCCCCAGGGACTGTCTCCCCGGAACTCTGCCCTGCCCTGGTGCACCCATGGGTGCTCCGCGTGTGTGCGGCTCCAGCCCTGGGGCTCTGCAAACCCACCTTTGCCCCCCGGGCAGGGCTAGCCGGTGCCCGGAGGCTGGGCAGGGCTCACGGAGCTGCTCCCAGCTCCTGTTGCAACTTGGCGGCCATCCACGTGCCACAGGGTGCACCCCCCCAGTCCCAGTCCCAGTCCCTGTCCCTTTCCCCACCGTGCCACACATAGAGATGGGGCTTGTGTCTGACGCTGGGTCCCCCTTCCCAGCCCGTCCAGTCGGTGGGCCCGGTGAAAGGGGTTGGTGTTGCTGCCCTGCCCGGGCCAGAGCTGTGTCCCCGGGGAGCGGCGGGCAGGCAGCGGCCGGGCATCAGTCACCCCTGGCTGCTGGGGCAGCGTCCCTGGGGTGCGGGGTTGTGGCACTCCCACAGAGAGCACAGGGAGGTGAGGGACAGGGGACAATGGCTGCACCACCAGCCTGGCAAAGCAGCAGCCGGCACTTGCCCACATACGACATTTGCCGATGGAGGTCCCTGGACATAGTCCCCAGGGCCGTCATCCCTGGGTGCAGCAAGGGGAACAGGGCGGTGCCCGTCCAGCTCGCTGCCACAGTGCTCCCTCCTGCGTGACACGGCGCTTTTGGTTCCCCTCCGGGCACACTCATGGGGTAACCATCCATGCAGACGTGTCCCCTCACCCATACTCCACCACGTCACGCCTCCGACCCCTGCTGAAAGTCTGCATCAGGAATTCCACCAAGCGTCCCCAGGGCTGGAGTGTGGCGGGGACACACGGTGACAGCATGGGGCTGGGGGTCCTGGGAAACGGTACAGCCCCCTGCGGCTCTGACACCCTCCTCCAGCCAGGGTGTCGCCATAGTCCTGGCCAGGAGACCATGGTGTTGGTGGCCCGCCTAACAGAAGCCTGAGCAGGCCCAGACCTGCACGGTGGGCATCCCTCGGCTGCGGATGAGCTCAGCCGGGTTAGACGCCAGGCTGTAGCAGAGGAGTCGGCAGGAAGCTCATACCTGGCACCTGCCACCTGCGTATCTGCACCATTATCTAAAGCAGCAGCAGAACGTTTTCATGGGAGCATTTTTTGGTAGTAGGAATAATGAATAGAGCTGTTTTCTTCTTCTAAAAAAAAATCTGTAATAACTCAAATGAGTAAAATGGGGTAACCCTTTCCACCGGCGTCGTCTGCGCGGTCTGCTGTCCATTCGACGCTGCCCAGCTCAGGGTTCCCTGGTCTGAAGGGGATCTAAGATGAGCTGTAGTAGTCTCTCCATAGTGTGAGCTCTAATAAATAGCATTTTAAATGACACTTAAAGAGCCTGAGTGCCTTTCTCACCAGGATCAACAAGTCAGCACCTCCTGCTGCAAAACAAACACCAGCTGCGTCTGGAGTAGGGGGTGCCAGAGTGGGAGGGGGCAGCTGGAGGGCTCTGTGGTTGAAGTCCACAGACCCCCAGGACGGGGAAAATCCCTGTTGCTGGAAGAGATGAGCGAGCGCTCTGGCTGCTGCCTGCAGGCGTGGCCAGATGTGAGTGCTGGGGACCCCCTAAGCGGCTGTGGGGGAAGACGCGTCCCCCAGCAGAGGTCCAGAGGGATGGAGGCAGAGGCGCTGCAGGGATAGGGACGCGATCGTGCCCAGGGTGGGGGTGTGTGGGGGGGTCACCCCTCTGCCGGCCTGACCCGCAGCTTGCCCCCCATCCGCGGAGGGGACCCCGGGGGACCTGGCGGCTGCTGAGAACCCACGCTCTCATCACACGGGCGGAGGGCCCGGGGCCCGGAGGGGAGCTGCCGGCCCGAGCGGGGCGGAGGAGGAGGAGGCGGAGGAGGAGGAGGAGGGCAGGGTGCCAGGCTGTCGTCCCCCCCCGCCGCCGGGAGGGTCTGGAAGGAGCCGGGCTCCCCCTGCCGCTCACTGCAGCCGCCGGCAAAGCAGCCGGGGCCGGCTCCTGCGACGCCCTGAGCGATGCTGTCCCCGCGGGCAGTGGGGACAGCCCGGCGGGGGTCCCCTGCGCCCCCGCTGCCGGCAGGGACAGGGGCTGTCTCCTCCCGGGGTGCTCCAGGCCCCGTGTGCGCCGCTGGTCCCCTGCAGGCGGGCAGCCACCGTCCCCGGCGCGGCCGGTGTGTCCCCGGGCAGCGCCTGTGTGAGGTCCCTGCGCGCTCCCTCGCGGCAGCTGCGCCTGTAACGCCGAGGGGTGGCTCCCTTCGGGGCCGTGCACGGTGGATGAAATCCAGATGTCCCTGTCCTGTGCTGCTGAGTGACCTCGAGCCTGAAAACAAGCACCGGAGTGCCCGGGGACAGGGACAGGGACAGGGACAGGGCACTTCCGGGCATGGCCCGGCTCTGTCAGGCAGAGCTGCGTGTCCCCAGGACACACACCTTGGTCAGCCCTGTTGGTGAGGGATATTAGTTGTTTAGTGTTAATAATTAATTTTTAATTAAAATAAATCACCTAGGATTATAATATGGTGTGATTTGTGCTGTTTGCTTCACTTCACTCAGTGTGAGTAGCTAGATTTGCTGAAGCCTGTAGGTCACCACAGAGTTCTTTTTCCTTGTAATTTTCCTAGCAGCTGCCGCAGTGCTGTGTTCAGGCTTTTGGTATGGGAAGGTGCTGATACCACACTGGTGTTTTGGTAGTGTTTTTCCCAAGTCTGGGACTCTTCAGTTCTCCACGCTCTGCCAGTGAGTGCGGGCGCACAAGGAGTGTAAACCAGAAGATAAGGAGACTCCAACCCTCAGAGCTGCAAATTCGCAGTTGAAACTGCAAATCAATGAGACAAGAGCCAGCCTGCCTGGACACTGAAAAAGAATCCAACAAGGTGTTAGAAGACCCCAGACCAAAAATCCCCATTGGACTAAAAGATGCATGGACAGCGTGTGAAGAGCGTGTGAGGAGTGGGCGTACGGATCACCAGGGTATAGCTGCCCAAGGATTTCTTTGTTTGGTGTCCCTGTCTTTGGAGGCACCCAGCCTGGGCTGTCCTTGCTGCTGTAGCTTTCAATTAAATTGATTATTTCATAAAATCTGATGCCTGAGACTCTTCTGTGGGAAACCTAGGGTTGAGCCTGAAAAAGGAGGAAGCGCACCCGAGAGTAAGTGTGTGTGTGCGTGACTCCATGAACGGTGTGTGACTGCTCGGGCAGCAGCTTCTCCTTTCACAGTTCGGCACCCCAGACATGACCCTAGGGTACCACCTTTAGATCCTCTCAAGTCCAAACTTTCAGCTGCCGGCAACGGGTGAGTTCAACTGGGACCTTTGGCACTGAAGGGTGAGTGTTAAAATTCCCAGAGCACACTTTGGGGAGATAGAGAGAGGAGGTTTATCTTTTCCAGCAGCTTTTGAGATCATGTGGCCTGACCAGCATAAATTGCACAGAGGCACAGAGATAGGGGAAGTGATGAGAAACTTACCTGGCTCAGAGAAGGGGATGACCCTGGCCGAGGTCTTACAGAATTGGAATAGGATTCTTGCTACAGCAGATCTATCAAAAAGGCACGCTGACATGATACATGGAGAAGGCTGGCCACGTACAACTAGAGATGGAAATCTGGCAGAATGGTGGCCACCACAAGGGACCTTTGACCAGCACAAACTTACCTTTCTGCGACTACGCCTAGAGGATAGGTTCCTGGGACAAATGGATTACTGGTACGTTCGGGATGGTTGAGCGCAGGAGAGGGAACACCAGAGTCAGAGGAGCAGGATGAAAGGCATCACCAAAGGTAAGGCTTGCAGAAGCGGAGGCTACTGCCCCAAACGAAGCTTCAGATAATGTTCCATTTGCGTCCACTCCGCTTTATGTGCCTAATGCTCCTTCTCTGTTTTCTGATTCTGCTCCACTGGCCACTGGACTCTATCCTATGATTTCTAATGTCTTACCTAATCCTGCTGCTATGCAACCGGGAGGTGGCAGGACTCCCCCTGTGCCGCACGTATTTTCTAACCAGCCTTGGGATTCCGGTGATTTAGCTACATGGGGGAGCAAAAAACTGAGACTGGGAGAGGATGCTGAAAAATGTGCTCAGTTGTTTTCTAACGTATGCACTGGGTATAAACCAAATTGGGAAGACTCTCAAATACGTTAAAGAGGGTTGTTTCAGCAAGATGAATGTGAAAAGATAATTAATAAAGATTCAAAATTAGCACAACAGGCTGGAAGATGTAGAAAACCCTGGCTGGCAAACAAGCCAAAATGGGATTATAATAAGGCAGGGGATAGAGCCACCTGCCAAACTGCGCTCTGAAGTTTAGTAGAAGCAATCAGGGCATGCAAAGAAAAGGGGTTAAATTAGAACAAGGTACTAGAGTGCAGACAAAGGCTAGACGAACAGCCTGGTGATTTTTGGATGTGACTCCGACAAGCTTTGTTGAATATGGGGGAATGACCACACAAATTTTAAAGAAATGCTCACAGTTAGCATCTTTGTAGATCAGACAGCCCCTGATACATGGAAATACTTTAAAGAACATATGCCTCGGTGGCAGGAAGCAAATTTGCAAAAGTTTTTGAGTGTTGCTGTGTTTGTATATGATGGATGGGAGGAAAGGCAAAAAGTTGAGCAGGTTACAGAGAAATAAAAACCAAAAGAACAGGAGGCAAAGTTACTGGCTCTAGCTTTAGCAAGGAATTTGCAAATGAGAGATAGGGGCCGGGGAGGAGAAGATTGGATTCGTGATCTGAACTAAGACCAGGAAGAAGGAAAGAGAAACGGGAAGGAATGCTGGAAAGGAGTGCTATTATTGTGGGAATTTAGGACATTTACGGTGGGACAGGACACTAGGAAGAGATTATGACTGGAGGAAACTGCCCCGGGAAGTCTCAAAATCTCGGTGATTAGAGGAATGGGATCCTGTGGATCTGGAGAGGGCTAGAAAAATTAGAAATTTTCAATGTGTGGGTAACACAGCTGGACCAGTGGGGATATATTATAGGTAAAGTTGAAGGTTGTGAAGTTCAATTCTTGGTCGACACAGGAGCCACACTATCCCTTTTGAATTTTACTTAGGACTGCAGATAAAATTTTGATACATGGAGTCACAGGACAGAAAGAGCAGAATTTAAGTAAACTCCTGTTAGTAACTATAGGTAACAAAAGTCTATGGAAGTGATTTTTATTAGTGGAGGATTCCCCAGCATGCCTATTAGGGAGAGATCTTTTGCAGGGTCTGGATGTAGAATTACACTTGTCACCTGAAGGAAGAGATTTAATAATCATGGGAGTGTCTGTGGTCACTGAGAGCCCAAATAATGAACTAAAAATATTGGAAATATTTAAATCCATACCCACAAAGCTGTGGAGTAAAACTAGCGTGGATGTAGAATTGATAGTTTTGGCTCAACCTGTAAACATAAAAACAAAGGGAAGAAGCCCTTCTCCAGCTGTGAAACAGTATCCTATTGCCGAAGAGGCTGAAATAAGTGTTCAAAGGCAAATAGACTGGTATTTAGTGCAAGGAATTTGTAAAGTATGTGTGTCACCATATAATACTCCTATAATCCCTGTAAAAAAGAATCAATTGGATGAGGATGGGGACCCAGAATACCATTTTGTACCAGATCTATGGGTAATTAATCAACATGTAGTGGCTCCTCATCCAGTAGTTCCTGATCCCTCTACTATACTTTTACAAGTACCACATTGGGCAAAATATTTTACTGTGATTGATTTAACCACCACCATCTGTAGTATTCCTTTAGAGGAAGACAGCCAGCTTATATTTGTCTTTACATGGAAAGGACAACAATTAACCTGAACGTGTCTCCCACAGGGCTTTTCAGGATCTCCTACAACTTTTTCTCAAATACTGAGAAGTTATTTGAAAGATGTAGAACTACTGGGTGAATCAGCTCTTCTACAGTATGTAAATGATTTGCTAATAGCAAGTAAAGACAAAGATGCTTGTATAAAATCTACTATACATCTCTGTATTGTCTTAGCAGAGAAAGATCTTCGTGCATCTCCATCCAAACTTCAGCTGTGTCAGAAGGAAATCGAATATTTAGGGTTCCTCCTAAAGGAAGGGCAGTAAGTAATAGATCCAGAAAGAACAGAGGCAATAGTAAAGCTTCCACGTCCGATCGTGAAGAAGCCGTTGTGAGGATTCCTTGGAGCTGTGGGATTCTGCTGGCCATGGAATCCTGAATTAGGGAAATTAACAAAACCTCTAACAGAAGCAACAAGAAAAGAGGAGGTAGAACCTATTGCATGGAGTCTGGAAAGAGAGCAAGCTTTTAAAGTGGTAACAGGAGCTTTGGCATCAGCTCCTGCTCTTGGGCTCCTGGATTATGCAAAGCCCTTCAGTTTATATGTGCATGAACAAAAAGGAATAGCCAGTGGAGCGACAACACAGAAATTAGGACCCCACCAGAGACCAGTTGCATACTACTCCATGCAGCTAGATCCAGTTGCAGCAGGAGCACCAGCCTGCACTCAGTCAGTAGCAGCAGCAACCACAATATTAGAACGACGTTGCCCCCTCATACTGAGACACCTTGTAAGAGTTCATGTCCCACTTGAAGTCCAAATACTGTTGAAACAGTGTGCAACCCAGGCCCTAGCACCACAACGGGCACACAGATACGAATTGATCCTTCTAGTGGCAGATAATGTAATTTTGAAAAGGTGTAATACTCTGAATCCAGCAACCCTAATACCCTTGCCTGATGGTGGGGAAGAACATCACCAGCCTGAGCAGGCAATGAATGTTTCCAGTACACTGCAAGCAGATTTAATTGATGTTCCTTTGCAGAATCCAGACCTAACCCTGTTCTTAGATGGCTCATCTTACTGCCTGCATGGATATGCTGGCATCAACCAAGGACAGGTAATAGAAGCTGAACTACTCCCAGCAACGAGTGCACAAGGAGCAGAGCTGGTAGCTTTAACGCATGCAGCACATCTGGGAAAAGGTAAACAAATTCATATTTATACAGATTCTTGGTATGCCTTCGGGGTATGTCGTGCAACTGGGATGTTACGGAAAGAACGAGGATTTATCACATCATCAGGAAAAAAAGCACCTAATGGAGAAGAAATACATGACTTGCTGAAATCAATCCAGCTACCTACAGAAATTGCTATCAAACACTGCTCTTATGGTTTGAGAAACCTGCAGCAATTTGTTGTTGTTATTTAGACAATCATTCTCTCACCCGATGACCCCTCCCCACCCAGGAAGGGGAATCAGGAAGAAAACAGGGAAACCTGGGAGTTAAAAGATAAACAGATTTAATAGGATAGGACTACATAATTAAAAGTACTAACACTAAAGAACCGATACTGATCCCAATACCCATATATACTATACAAGGATTATACTCAGACAACTATATCCATAGGAAGCTGTGCACTCCCAGAAGTGGATGATAAATGTCAGACACTGTGAGCGCTATGGCTTCAGGAGGAAGGGAAGGGCTCAGGGGTCTGGCACCTGGTCAAGAAGTCCTCTGGATCGCTGCCACTCAGGGAGAGAGAACGTCACAGCAAACTTTCTAATTTATATTGAATGTGACGTTCATGGTATGAAATAAGCCTGTTGGCCAACTTGGGTCAAGTGCCCGGGTCTCACTCTTCCTCATCCCTGCCACTAGCGAGCTCAAAAACACAGAGACCTTGAAGTCCACTTACCATAGCTGGGTATAAGGTAAATATTTTCACAAGTTCAGATGCTAGAGTCTTCTAAAAGTACATTTTCCCCAAGCATTAGAAAATAAATTGGTCCCGTGTCGCTCAAATCAGGACAACTGCCCAGTCCATACCAAGGGCACCACAGAAACTAGTAAGAGGAATGATTTAGCTGATGCAGCTGCGAGGGCTGCAGCCTGACAATCTCTGAGAGAATGCCTGGTTACAATTCTCGCAACGGACCAAGGTGAATGGCTTTATTTAACAGACCCCGAAACCAGTATGAAAAAGACTGTTCAGCAGAAGAAAAGGAAAAATGGAAAAAATGGGAAGCAAACCAAGATGATGACGGAATGTGGACAACTGGAGGAAAACCAGTACTACCAAAGAAATATGTAATTACTGTGGCTAGGTGGTTTCATGATAAAACCCGTATTGGGGAGCAGAGGCGATAGCTAAACAGGTACAGAAAGTACGGACAGCACCGGGAATTTATGCTGCTGCAAAAAGACACACCAAAAGCTGCCAGACATGCCAAAAATTCTCAAGCACCAGGCCAAACTCAGAGTTGGGGGGCTGCGACCATGGGCCTACTGCCCTTTTCAATGACTGCAAGTAGATTATACAGATATGCCCCCTGCTTACGGATATAAACATTTGCTTGTAATAGTAGATCAACTGTCAGGCTGGGCGGAAGCCTTCCCAACCAAAAATGTTGAGATAGGAGGAGTAGTAAAAGCTTTATTGAAAGAAATTATACCAAGATATGGGGTTCCAGAATCGATTGTGTCAGAAGGGGTGTCCATTTTACACTAAATATAATCAATCAACTATACAAATCGCTAGGAAAAGAAAGAGACCTGCTTACTCCCTATCACCCACAGTCTTTGGAACAAGTAGAAAGGATGAATAGAACATTAAAAGAAAAGATAGCAAAAGTATGTACACACACAGGCTTAAAATGGCCAGAAGCATCAAGCTTAGTTCTATGGGATGTTTGAAACACTCCACAACAACCCACAGGACTGACACCAGCAGAAATTCTTTTTGGGAGGTGCCTACCTATACCACGGGCTTAAATTCCAGCTAAGACCAGCCTATTGGATAGACATGAATGGTTGACTCAGCACATTTTATACATGCAAAAAGTATTTGAAGATAAAAGAAAATATGCCCACTGGTGACAGCCCACACCACCTGAAATAGAGGTACATGATATACAGCCAGGAGGTGAGTTCTTAATGAAAGTTTTTTCCTGAAGATCAAAATTGGAACTCAAATGGAAAGGACCATGCACTGTTTTATTGTGTTCTTATTTTGCTGTTAAAGTTTTAGCGAAAGAAATTTGGATACACCCTTCTCACATCAAGCGAGTGGTGGGCAGCCAAACCAGCCAACAGATGACAGCTTCCTGAAAATCAACAAAGAATGAAGTAGAATATTTTGCTGCTCCTGGTACTGTTGGCTCTGATGACTGCTACAGCATGGCTAAGTATGAAATTAAAGAGAATGTATGATCTAGAATGGTGCAACAGCAGTAAAATAGAAAAAGAAAAAATCTGCATGAAGTATGAAGGACCCAGGTTCACGATTTGTAAAGAAGCTAAAGAATGGACTTTGGGTTTTTGTTATGAATCAGACAAGACAAAAGATCTAATGGTAACAGAAGTATTCAAAAAAACTAAATCTCATTGTCACAGTGACACCAGTTGCTGTTTTACGACTTTAACAGTTGATTACAGGTGTTGTGTGGTGGTTGATGGTGAAATCAGCCATATAGAAATTAATGTATCCTGTGAAAGAATTAATTTGATAACAACAGCAGCTGTGTTACCACAATGAATCCAGCTTCAACTCCATTAATAAGAGAGGAGTTGATCCCACAAATATCTGAAATTGGACCGTACGCTATTAAACATATAGAGCAACAACAAGTGATATTTTACCCCTTGTGGTCACTGAAACAGGTAGAACTGATGAAACAAATCAATGTTTCTACAATTAATCTGATCTGCTCACCGTTCCTAAGCACATCCTATGTGTACTGGTTAGCACGGTTACATGAGCAAACTTTTATAATTTCAAGGCAAACAAAAAGAGATGCAACTGGTATCATAGGGACAGGACTGGGAGTCTTAAAGAGCAGAGATGCCAAAGTGCCTGTAAACAAACTGAGTGCAACTGCAAATGAACTGAAGCAAATTAGAACACCCATTGCACTCCTCTCTATTAGCATTAGGGACTAACTAACTGACTTGTGTCTGATATACTACATCAGTGGGGAAAAAATTAATGAAAAGGTTCACCAGTTAATTTCAGAAGCCTTAGAACAATCCAGGGCAGTGTTTCACTAGCCCTTAGCTATATCCAAGCTCAACTGTGGGTGCAAACTACAACAACAGCAATTCTAAGGGAAGCTGAACAAGGCACTTTGTGGAGATTCAAAAAGTAATTTGGGACAATGCAACTAAATTTGAAAAAGAATTCCAAACCTGGTGGTGGTGGTGGTGTTTAGGGGGTATTTTTACTTTAGGGGTAATTTTACTTGTGATCGCTTCAATAGAGCCACTGCTTTTGTCTTAACAATACACAATGCTTTGGTGGACACCATAGACCTAATCATTGCATTGGGGTGAAATCGAAACAGAACTGTACTCTACCCATTAGAACATGGACTGTGGGCCCAACAAATTGGCAATAAGTGGCAAACTGTTGATATAGGTGCATGTGTTGCACGAGAACAACGAGGATTTGTCTGTGAAAGTAACACCATCGAAATCCAAGACTTTTGTCTTGACACTGAACAAAAACTGCCATTTGGAGGAAAGTCCCGATGAAAACCCCAAAACTGTAATTGTATGTACTGGTAAATGTTGTGCCTGTATGAGAACAATTTGTAGCACTACATTTGTAGGTAACTTCAGAGTAAATGTAAGTAATCACTCAAATATTTGTATTTGTAACTTTACTAAAATTAAGGGGTGTGGCTTTTTATTCACCTTCTATCATGTCCCACCAATTGCTGTTGTCTGGCTATACATTATGCCAAAATTTGTTGCCCAGTCCTACAGGAAAGAATTTGACACTAGCACAAAAACTACCACAGCACAATGAATAACAGTGAGTATTAAAACATGTGAGAGATGATGGCCAAAGGGTTCTACCTACTGTACACTGCAATGCAGAAGAAATTCACCATGTTCTTGAAAAGGGAAAAAGGGATAGAGAGCATCGATGGTGGGAAAACCTTCTTGGGTGGTCACACATGGTGACAGAAATTCACAACCATATGCTGTATCCTACGGTAGTCTTATTAAGTCTGGCTGTGTTGTACTTGTGGCTGATAATCATCTTTAATGTAAAACTGGGGAGAATGACTGGGTGACTTGAAAGGATTCACAAACTTTATTTAGCATATTAGCAGGGCTGCTTAATAAAAACAAAGGGAGGAGCTGTTGAGGGATATTAGTTGTTTAGTGTAAATAAGTTTTAATTAAAATAAATCACCTAGGATTATAATATGGTGTGATTTGTGCTGTTGGCTTCACTTTACTTAGCATGAGTAGCTAGATTTGCTGAAGCCTGTAGGTCACCACAGAGTTCTTTTTCCTTGTAATTTTCCTAGCAGCTGCCGCAGTGCTGTGTTCAGGCTTTTGGTATGGGAAGGTGCTGATACCACACTGGTGTTTTGGTAGTGTTTTTCCCAAGTCTGGGACTCTTCAGTTCTCCACGCTCTGCCAGCAAGTGCGGGCGCACAAGGAGTGTAAACCAGAAGATGAGGAGACTCCAACCCTCGGCTGAAACTGCAAATCAACAAGACAAGAGCTGGCCTGCCTGGACATCGAAAAAGAATCCAACAAGGTGTTAGAAGACCCCAGACCAAAAATCCCCATTGGACTAAAAGATGCATGGACAGCGTGTGAAGAGCGTGTGAGGAGTGGGCGTACGGATCACCAGGGTATAGCTGCCCAAGGATTTCTTTGTTTGGTGTCCCTGTCTTTGGAGGCACCCAGCCTGGGCTGTCCTTGCTGCTGTAGCTTTCAATTAAATTGATTATTTCATAAAATCTGATGCCTGAGACTCTTCTGTGGGAAACCTAGGGTTGAGCCTGAAAAAGGAGGAAGCGCACCCGAGAGTAAGTGTGTGTGTGCGTGACTCCATGAACGGTGTGTGACTGCTCGGGCAGCAGCTTCTCCTTTAACATCGCTGTGCAGCTTTGCAGCTTTTTATGTGACTTGCCAGCAGTAAGGGAAGGAGGGGACAGCTGCAAAAAGCTGGGAGGGCTGGCCCAGGCCAGGGGAGCACCTGGGTGCATGGTCCCCATCAGGTGGAGGGAGATGCTGGGGTGATGGCCATGCAGACCCTGTTCAGGCTGACCAGCCCTGATTTCCTGCTGCTCAGACATAGCATTGTTTAGGACTTTTTTTGGTCCAAGAGGCAGGGATTTTAGGACAAGCCGGAGGTGAAAGGCCTGGTGTCAGAGTGGGATGAGGCGCAGCACATTTATGGGAGGACACGGGGCTGTCTTAGCTCTCAAGGGCAGTCACAGGCTGGTGGGCACCAGACCTGTCCTGGAGAAACAGGGGAAACTGAGATGGGATCTAATTAATAAAGACTGAATGGGTAGGGATCATAATGCACATTGCCTTTGCCTCGTGGAAACTTGACCTTGCCTGTCCAAACCTATTGGGTCCCTCTCCGAGACAAGGAATTCCCTTGATAAAGACACTGGGCAGACCAGCAAGCAGGCTGGTCGGACAAGCACGGTGTCACGTCCACACAGCTCAGGGCTGCGGGCGCTGAGGGATGCTCCGGTGAGCGCCCACGGTACCTCACAGAGGGTCCACGGGGGACATGGGGCAGCCAGGCCTGCCGGTGCCCGGGGGGTGTGCTGGGTGTCACCACAGGGCAGGGGGGATGACAAGCCGCTGCCGATTAAGCTCAGCAGACCCAGCTCGGCAGGCGACACCGTCGCGACGGGGGCAGGGCGACACACCGAGCAGCCGGGCACCGCGTGGGAACACAGCGCCGTGTTTCACGCAAAGCTGTGCGGAGGGGACGAAGCGGGGGCAGCGGGCAGGCTGGCAGGGGACAGCAGCAGCGCTGCTCCCGGGATGAGGGAATCGCGGAGCTGGAAGGGGCCGGGAGCGGCGGCGGGAGCGGCGGGTGCCCCGCTGCCGGCAGAGGGAGGCAGACACCGCGGCGGCGGGCGGGGATGCCCCGGCGCGGCCTCGCCGGCCCGGGACCAGCGGCTGGAGGGGGCCTGGGGACAGCGGGGACATGGGGACAAGGGGACAAAGCCTGCAGAGCCGGGGTGGCGCAGCGCGCCCCGCGGCCCCGGTGCTGCTCCAAGCCCAGCCGTGACTGAGCTCCGAGCCGTAATTTCGGGATGCAGCTCCAAGGTTGTTTCTGAGCCCGTAACCAGCCCAGCACGGCACTGGGCGCTGAGACGGAAAGGCGCTGGCTTGGCCAAGGGTGCTTTGGGGTTGGATGGATGTGGACCTTCCCCCGTGGCACCGGTGTCTTCGCTGCTTGGGCACGGAGCCTGTGCCGTCATCCCCAGGAGCCCTCTGCCCCAGGGTCCTGGCCTCATCCTGCCACCCATGAGAAGCACCGGCGTCCCTACAGCCATACGTGGCACTCCAGGGTCGGTGTTGGTCCTGGGGGTGCTGCTGCCCCTGGGGCACATCTGGTGCCGCTGGTGCGCCCATCACCTGTGCCGGCACGGGCTGTGCCGGGAGCTCCCCCACGGCCGTCAGTGCTGGATGGTGCCTGGGTGTGTCCCCAGCTAAATTTAAAGGACTTTGCGGTATAAATATCCTCGCTTATAAATAAACAGAGAGGCTAGATGTTTATCAGGGCCTTCTTGGCAGCCTCACTCCAGCGTGCCGGGCACCCCACGCAGTCCCCATGGTCCTCCCCAGGCTGTCCCCTCTGCCAGCAGCACAGCCAGGTCTGCGCTGCCTGATGGGGATGGGGGTCACGGTCCTGCCCCATGCCATGGCCCTGTCTCAATCCCACCAAGCCCTCAGGGGAAAAGGTCCATCAGCTCCTGCTGCCCCTCCGGAGATCTGTCTCTCGGCTGAATATGAGCCAGCAGTGTGTCCAGGCGGCCAAGAAGGTCAATGGCATCTTGGCCTGTATCAAAAATAGTGTGGCCAGCACAAGCAGGGAAGTGATTATGCCCCTGTACTCAGCACTGGTGAGGCTGCAGCTTGAGTGCTGTGTTCAGTTTTGGGCACCACAGTGTAGGAGGGACGTTGAGGTGCTGGAGCGTGTCCAGAGAAGGGCAACAAAGCCGGTTAGGGGTCTAGAGAACAAGTCTTATGAGGAGCAGCTGAGGGAATTGGGATTGCTTAGCCTGGAGAAAAGGAGACTGAGAGGAGACCTTATCACTCTCTACAACTGCCTGAAAGGAGGGTGTAGCGAGGTGGGGGTTGGTCTCTTTTCCCAAGTAACAAGCAATAGGACAAGGGGAAACGGCCTCAAGTTGTGCCAGGGGAGGTTTAGATTGGATATTAGGAAAAACTTCTTCATGGAAAGGGTTGTCAAGTATTGGCACAGGCTGCCCAAGGAGGTGGTGGAATCGCCATCCCTGGAGGTATTTAAAAGACAGGTAGACATGAGGGACATGGTTTAGTGGTGGTTTTGGCAGTGTTAGGTTGATGGTTGGACTCGATGATCTTAAAGGTCTCTTCCAAACTTAGTGATTCAGTGAGTCTATGATTCTGAGGTGTTGCTTCTGGCTGTTTGCTCATGGAAGCAGAGATAACCCCAGGTCCTGTGATGTTTCTGCAACCAGCCCTGTTTGCCTGGTGCCCTGGGAAAAGGTTTGCGTGGGGACAGGGGGCAGTGGGGCTGGCACCTTGGCACCTGCTGTGGCTAGTGTAAGGCACCTCCCTCCTGGCCCTGGGGACCACCCTGGAGACCTGTGCCACCACTGCTGTGGCTCTGTAGACCCTGAGACACTGCTGTCCCAGAGCTGGTCCATGGGGAGCTCCCAGGCTGTGCTGGCACTGCCCCTTAGGGACAGGCCACCATGAGACCATGGGGCAGGGCCAGAGCCACAATGAGGGGTGGGACCAGGATGACAATAGGGGGAGGAGCCAGACTACAATGTGGGGTGGAGCTGGAGGAGCTGGGGCGGAGCCAGGGCCACCTGAATGGGAGGTGAGAACCAGGCAGAGGGACAGGAGGAGCCCCACAACACTGCCAGGAGGCTCCCATGGGCCCAGTGCCCACAGGCTGCCCCAGCCCTGCCCCTGCCTGCCCACCATGAGTGTCCCAGCACTGCTGCTGTGGAACCACCCCATGCTGGCACCAGCCTGTGCACACCTGGGTGCATTCACCCCCTCCCAGCCCTGCCGGCGGGGAGCTCTGGGGCTCTGGGGGTGCCCCCTGGGAATGAGGGCTCTGTAGGATGTGCAGCCTCTCTGCAGCCCGTGGGATGGCATCAAGGCCAGCGCAGCTGTTCTGTGCCCCTACCTGCCCCTACCTCTGTACTCTGGGCAAGGCTTTTGCCCAGACCCTCCCAGTCCTTCTTGGACTGCCCATTTCCAGCCCCTGTCCTGCAACCTGCACCTCTCAGGGCAGCCCACTGCTCACGTCCACCTGGTCCTAACCAACTGACCCAAGCTGTGCTGCACAGCCCTCTGCCACGTGGTCCCCAGCATGGGACCTCTCCAACCATCCTGCCACACACTGGGGCTTGAGCATCCCTCTGTGAGAGTCGGCAGCTCCTCTGTTGCCCACAGCTGTGCTGGGAGCATGGGCTGAGCTTGGGGGGGATGCTCTGATCGGGATGCTGCCTTGAGCAACGCCCCACTGAGCTGTGCCATGCTATACTGTGGGGTGGCCATGGGGCTGTGGGTATGCTGCCACACCTTGCAGAGGTGTGAGGGAAAACCTCTGGCACGTTGGCACCTGGTAAAAGGTCACCGGAATTTGCCTGGAGCCAGTCCTCAGCACTGGCAAACCGTTCCTGGCTGGCTGGGATTCGTCCTCTTCACCATCTGCAGCCTGGGGTTAATGAGTAGCTCCAGGGTACACAACTGGAGGGTCATTAAACAGCAGTTGAACAAGCCGGGGCTGCCAGCAGCACTCGAACAAAGGGGGCTGATTCACTGTTTGCCCTGCAACAATATTTACCGTGGCCAGGAGTGAGGGAATGTTTGTGCGGGGCAGGATGGCAGGGCGACATGGGGACTGCCAGGGGAGGGCGGCCACACTGGGGAGAGGACCGTGCACACCACCACAGTCCTGCCTGTTACAGGCAGGCTGCCTGGCACGGCCATGCATGCCCTTGGCTCAGTGGGGTGTCCCCGTGCCCCCTGGTGTGTCCACCCACCCTGAGGAGCTGAGGTCACCGAGTTGCATGGGGCCGGGCTCAGTGTCAACCTCCCACAGTCAGGCAACCTGCTCCAGCATCCTTGCTGGTCCATTGTCTTCAGGAACTCAGTCTGTTCCCAAGGGAGGCAGGGGTCTGGGGATGTGGGGAACAGGGATGAAGCTACCTGGCTGAAGGTGGGGAAAATCCCCCCTGGCTCCCCCCAGGAGAGATGTATATCCGACCCTGGTGTGAGGCTGCTTGTGGCTTAGGGGTAGCTGGGAGGGATGCTGGGGGTGGCCTGTGTCCCCACTGATCCCCTCTTGTCTCCTTTGCTGTCCCCAGAAAGCCAATGGGGGAAGGTTGCTTGCTGATTAGCTTCGCTGCCTAATTAGCCCTGACTGAAGAGGTGTCACGTGCACAGTTGATAGGCTCATGCTCATAAATACATGTGTCTGCACACACTCAGCAGACTCAGAGCTGGGACACCCGCAGGGGAACACACTGCATCCCCTGGGAGATGCTAAGACAGGAGAGGTGTTCAGCAAAGCGCTTCTTCATGCCAGGGCCTGCCATGCAGCCGGCTTCCCTAACGCAGCAGTGATGGGCTGGGGCATGCAGGCTGTACCATCCCCATGAGCACTCAAGCCGCTCCGGCTCCCAGCCCACTCAGTACTGCCTGGCACAGCCTTTTCCCACAGTTGTGCATGTACCGTACCTCGCCGGGGCATCTCTCTGCACCCTGCCCGGATCACCCTCCCATCTATATGTAGGGATGGGAGCTGCTAGGGATCACCCCGGCACATGCTCCCTGCATAGGGACTGTGCTGGCCATGGTGGGTGTGTATGGGTGATGCAGGGTGGGTGAGCAGCTGGCACCAACCCCAGCTTCCTCCCCAGCATCCCACTGGTCTATCTGGACTCGAGTCTGTGGGGCAGAGGGGTCCTGGTCAGGTACAGTGGCACTGCGAGTCTCCTACCCCAGCAAGGGGGGCTGTCACCCCTGCCTGCGTAGGCTCATGGCGCCGCAGCCCACCTGCACACCCCTCCCTGCCCCTCCGGGCCCTGCAGCTTCCTGGGCTGAGGGCGGAGGGGAGCAGATTCCTTTCCGGGTGGAGGATTTCTCTCCTCCGGAGCAGTGAATTATCCCCAGCCCGTCACACGCGATCCGTCTGCCTTTCCACCCATCTGCTTGCCAGGCTGCAGACATGCTGCCCGGCCGGGGTCCTGGGTGCGCCAGGGTCCCACTGCAGGGTCCTGACTGTGTCCAGCCTGGGCTTTCCTTGTTCTTGCAGCCTCACAGGGTGCAGGACCCTGGCAGGGCTGAAGCATGTCTGAGTGCCTGCACCTCCGTCCCCAAAGGCCTGACAGCACCCTCAGCACCCACAGCAGGGTGGGAGCCAGTCCCATTCCTCTCCCTACATTGCCCGGCTGCTGCCAGGTACAGCATCCAGCTCAGCCCATGCAGAGCCAGACCCTGTACCTGGGTCCCAGCAGCCATGGGCTCAAATATGTGTCCCCAACGGTGCCGGCTGCTGTGTGCCCCCGTGCTGGCATGGGTGAGCAGTGTGGGGGGCAACTGGTCGCGTTTGTCTCTGCACCCTGTGCTGCTCTGGCCTGGGGCTGATGAAGGCTGGAGCCCACTGTCCAGGTGTCCATCCCATGCTGGATACACCTTGACCGCCAAAGAGACAGGACCTCATGGCTGGATGGGTTTCGCAGCTGGGACCAGGATCCCCAGGCCGGCAGGTGACAGTGCTGGGGACATCCCCCTAGCCAATACAATAGGGCTGGGCAGCCAAGCTGGAGCCAGGACTCCTGGGTCCCCGGCCAGACTCCTGCACCTGAGGCATTCCCTTGTCACAGCACGGCAGGGGGGTGGGAATGGCCAGGACTTGCTGAGTTCAGCCCTTTGGTACCCACTCCTTGCCCGGGGGCATCCTCCTCCACCTGTCTCTGTCAGGAGCAGGAGCAGAGGGGACAAAAGCCTGTCATTACCAGCCCAGGGAAGCCTCCCTGTGCCCAGAGCCAGCCCCCTGCCCCGCTAATCACACTCCCCCTCTTTAGCCAGCCCCTCATTCAGCCCTGATGAAGGGAAACAGCAGGAGATCCAATTAGAGACGAAATGACAGGCTGGGGCAGGGATCCTGCTCTACCTGTCCTGGCCCTGGGCGAGCATCGGTCACCGGGTGAGGGTCCCGGTGGGCCAACATGGGAAACAACAGGGACAATGTGGGCTTGTTGGGGTGCTGGTGTCCAGCATCCTTGCCTTAGACAGCGCTGAGATCCACTGGCACTGGAGCCAGGGAAGGGGCTGCAGGTGTCGCCCAGGTTCTGCTGCAAGGGATCGGCCCGAGCTCTGCGTGTCCCTGCATGTGCCAGGCATGTACAGCCCCACGTACATGCGTGTGCAGGTGTGTCAGGCTCTGTCACCCCCTCATGCCCAGGACTAGGTTCCTCCAGCAGTGCAAATCGCTGCTGTCCCATCCGGGGCAATGCACTTGCTGCATTACACCATGGCAGGCCCTGGACCTGCCATGCAATCGCCACTGGCTGCAGTGGGCAGAGCTGCCCCCCAAGTACCACTCCGGGGTGCAGCCTGACCCCTGCCATGGTCCCATCCCTGCACCCCCGCTACGCTACCCCCTGTCCCTGCAGGGACCATGGTGACCCTTGGGTGTCCCAAACATGGCTGCCCCAACTCTCCCACCCCAATCCACTACCTGCGACACCTGTGGCAGCAGATGGGACTGTGTGAGCTGGGCACATCCCGGTTACGCTGGGGCATCCGGGCTCATCAGTGGCCCCAGAGTCTGGGTCACTATGGTGGTGTATCCTCACCTTCTGGGTGCTGGCAAGCAGAGGGTGCAGGGCAGGCTGCGGAAGCCTGGGCGGGGAAGGGTTACGGCCACAGCGGAATGGTTCCCAGCACCTTCCCAGCAGGAGCTATGAGGCTCATTAACCAGATGGCATGGCAGGGATGGGAGGGAAGTCATTAGGGATGGAGAGCAGAGCTCAAGGGCCCAGCCTCCTGGGACAGCAGGGCTCTATCCCTCCTCCACTAGCCAGGATCCAGCCTCTCTTGCTTGGGGAGGAGTCCCTGGCTCAGCAGTGAGGCTGGCCACCCCACTCCTTCATCCCATGGGCTGCCCCAGCAGTGCCCCCATCACTTACCCCCTGCCCTCACACCAAGCTCCCTGTGCAGCGGCTGCCGGGACACCGTGCCCAAGGGGCTCCTGGAAAGGCTTGGGATGAAGGGAGTCCTGCTGTCCCTCCAGTGGGGATGCAGCCCCTGGGTCTGGCGAGGGCACCACCGGGAGCTTCTAGCCTGGAGGTTCCTTGTCTCCCTGCCTGGGGATTGCCCCACTGGGACCCTGACTGCCCCTGTGCTTCCCAGGCAGCCCCTGCTCCAGGCAGGGAGAGCTGTGGGTAATTACAGACCCCAGCAGCAATGCTAATCACTGGTTGTGGGAATAAACGCAGCATATAGGGGCACCTGGGGGCCTGCACCTCCCCTGCCCTGGCCAAGAGCCCACGTCCTGCACGGCATGGCCAGGAGGAGGGCATGGAGGCACAGCCTAGCATGGCCTGGGGAAGGATGCCCCCAGGACAGTCCCTGGCTGCTGGGGACCCTGAAATGGGTCCGGCTTCACCACAGTACCCATGCCCCACACTCCAGCTCTCCCTGAAGGATGCAGTAGGACTGCATGGGGCTGGGCAGGGCTGCTGGCTTGGTGACCATGGCTTCTCCAGGGCTTAACTCAGCACATCTTTTCTGCCCTGCTCTCTGCCTCAGCTTCCCCATGTGCAGAAGGAGGGGTGAGCAAGCGGGCGCGTGAGCTGTCCTGCTGCCAGGGCAGGAGTAGTAGCACAGCCTGAGTTGCCCTGGGCAGGCTGCAGGGACAGCGAGACATGGCAGGGCTCGGCACAGCAAGCGGCTCCCACATGCCCGCCTGCAGTCACGGCTACACCCTCTGCTCAAAACCATGTCCTCATCCCCCGTGCGGAGCTACGGGTGGCTCTGGGCAGGAAAGAGGTTTTCCATGGGCAGATTAGTTTGGCTGAAGGTCTGGCCTCTCACCAAGGCTGAGCATCCCTGTGTGATGCCATCCACGCAGCGGGACGGAGAGCCCAGCTCACCGGAGCCATCCCAGCCTGGCTTTGCCTGCCCAGCTCCCAGCCCCAGGCAGTCCCTGCCCTCCTGCCTGAACCTGGTGGGCGCCTCTCCCTGGGCTCCGGCACCAGGAGATGCCTGTCCCACTAGCACCGATCCTCCTAGCACGTCCTCCAGCCGCGGTGGCAAAAGAACGGCGCCCGCACTGCCCGCCTGAGCCTGACTTGCCCAGCCAGTCCAGCCGCCCCAACCACCCATCGGAGAGGCAGCAGGTTTCTCCTCGCACCTCCCGGTCCTGGCGTGACTCAGTGCACACCTGCCACCGGCACTTGCAGTCCCGCTCCCTTGCTGCCCATCCAGCATCACCCAGGCAGGGCGGCTGTGGCACCGCGGGGAGGTGGGCAGCACCGGGGTGGGATGCCAGAGCTGGGGCATGCAGCCAGGGAGGCAGGGCAGGGGCCAGGGCGACGTGCTGCCCCAGCTTGGTGCTCCAGGAACTTGCCCATCCGGACGGGGAAGAGGCAGGTGCCAAGCAGCCATCCGGGAAATCGCGGCAAGACCCGACATGACTGGCCCGACAGGCTGGGAAACAGCCGGAAAGAGACAGCCTGGCCCCTGTGTCACGGCTTGGAGCCACCGCTCTGGGGAGAGGCACCAGGAAGGGCTTGGGGCTGGTCCCCAGCCACCTGCTCGCACAAGAGCTCACCAACCCGCTGCCGAGTGAGCCAGCGGTGCTCACCGGCACACCACTGCCTGCCGGCAACTGCTACCGGGGACACTTACAGGTGTAAGCATGCGGCGCAAGTAGATGGACACACACCCTGGCGCCACCCCTGTGTATACATGCATGCCACCCGGCTGTCCGCTCGCGCACATCCCTGCACATCCCACAGGCGTGCACAGGCTGCCCCACACATGCACCCCCAAACATGCTGAGCACACACCAGCATCCCCCATACACGCATGCACCTCTGCAAACTCCCCCATCTGAAGGCGTGTGGCACCCCTCGCACGCGTGCACACCTTACACACGTATGTTCGTGACCTACACACAGGCATACATCATGTACACACCACGCACACACATCACATCCACACACAGCCCACCCAGAGCCCGTGCCATGGATTCCACCCCCTGTGCCCCACGTGCATACCCATCACGCATGCAAACCCCCCATGCGCCCACACACCCCATCACCCCACTCGTCCCACTGCCCCACGGCTCAGTTAGGGCTGGTGTGTGCCCGCAAGCCCGATGGGGACACAGACAGGTGGCACGCTCCCATGGACACCCCCAGACCACATGTCTCTACGCTGCTGCGTGTCACCCATGCACGCTGACCACCGACTCGTCTGCTCCCCCCAGGGTTGTCCCAGCATGGGGCTGGTGAGGTGCTGCGGCATGCCGGCCACCCAGACTCATCCTCCTCCCACATGGCCTCCACCCACATGGCCATGCTGCTCTGGGCTCGGCTATGGCCCGTCAAAGCCACCACACGTGAGCCTGGCACCAGCACGGTCCCATGGGAGGGCAGGCAGGGTGGGAGTGGTTGCCATGCTGGGGGGGTTCACACCTCGCCATGGCGCTGGGCCAGGTCTCAGCGATCCCTAGCACAGCTTTGCTGGGCCCCAAGGCAGATTTGGGGAGTGCTGTGCCACGACGGACAGGTAGGAAGTGGGAGAGGCACATGTGGACAATGAGCCTTCCTAAGGGGCTGCCAGGGGCGATGTAGGGTGGGGAACCCCATGCACCCCGCCAGGCAGGGGGCTGCAGGGAGACCCTGGCCACCCCCAGCCCTTAGCCGGGGACGGAGGCAGGGGAGGTGGCAGAGCCAATTTTCTGGAGTGGGGCAGGAGGCAGGGAGCATCCTCACCCTGTGCTGACCCCAGCAGGCACCCGGTGTCCCCTTCCTCCACACCCTATCCCCACGGCCTCCCAGTGCCACCAGCCAACTGCTTCCCGTGCGCCGGGGGCTTCAATGGCGGCTAAGTTGACAAGTACTGTGCCGTCGGTGGTGCCGGGGGGGGCGGTGACACTCCCGGCATGCCCGGATGGGGACGTGGGGCGGTGCAGGTGGCCACGAGCAGGGCTTGGGGTCGGGGCGGGCTGGCTGCCGGCAGGGTGAGGTTGCTGGCAGCACCGCTGCACTCTTCGAAAGAGTCAGGCATGGTGAGCCACGGCAGGAGGCGGCAGGAGGTTAGCGAGGCTGCGTGCAGTGCCCGGAGCCGGTGCGCTGTGATCCATAGCGGTGACAGAGGATGCAAACCCCTTCCCTGGGCTGCTTGGGGCAAAGGGGACATGTATGGCCGTTCCCTGGCTCCCCGCGGAGTGCAGGACCCCCAGCACTGAAGCTTTCCCGCAGCAGGGCAGGAATGTTTGCCCTGCACTGCTGGGATCCAGGGTGGGAAACCCAGCCCCGGGGCAGGGCAAAGCGCCCCAGAGGGTCCGCACAGGGACAGGCACCCATCGCCTCGCACGGAGCCATGCGCGGCTGCTGCAGCCGGCACAGGCTGCCAGCGCGGCGGGGCGCAGGTAAAGGTTTTGGCAGTGAAGGTGCCGGTGACTCAGAGCTGGGAGGAATGTGGAAAATGCAGCTTGGCCGCCGCGCCACGTGAGATGCAGGCAGGGCCAGGCCTGCCAGCGCGGCGGGCTCCATCGCCGCGTGCACCGCGCTGTGCGCAGTGATGCTCGGCCGGGGCAGCGAGTGCACCCTGCTGACAAGGCGCCACGAAGGCCCTAATTAAGTGCGTGGGTCACCAGGACGGGTTCAGCTTGCCCTCCTCTGCAACATTGAGCAACCATGCGGCGGGCTGGCACCGTGCGGCCACCTGCCCAGCTGGCAGCAGCAGCTGGCCGGGGCTGATTTTGGGACCCCAGGGGCCACAGGCTGAGCCCCCGCCTGCCACAGCCCTGCGCTGGGTGTCGGTGGCAGGTGGCTCCACTGGTGATCACCAGCAGCTGGGCAGTGTGAAAAAACGCTGCCTGAGCTCGCAGGGTGGCGGGACGTAGGAAGTGGGGACGCCAGCTCCAGGCTTGTGTGTCCCACTGGGACATGCCAGTGCCCATGGATGCTGTCCATGCCCCCAGTACCCTCCAGCGCACCCAGCCCATCCCCAGCCCTCCCCAGGTGTATTTTGCTCCCAAACAGACCTGATGCTGATGGAAGAAGCTGCCCAGGGACCCCCCAGTCTTCCCAAGGTGTCATTTGGAGTTGGTACAAGCTGCTTTTCCACTCCCAAGTGGCTCCAAACATCTAGAACAGGCAGAGGATGGCCCTGGTGACCAGTTGTTGTTGGCAAGACCTGGACCATGGGCATTTGCAGGCAAAGTTGCCTTCAACTGGGGATGGAGAAAATCCCGCAGGAACAGATGGCAGCAGGTCTCCATCTGGGGTAGAGTTTGTGCATCTCTCTGGGCAGGGCCAGTGTGTGCCCAAAGGGAAGTTGCTGAGGGATTTAATGCCGCAGGGAGAGGGAAAGGCTGTAGAGAGGTGGGTCCCAGCTGGCGGCTTTCCTGGAGTATCCAAGGAGTGCAGGCAGGACTTGGGCTGGCAGCAGGGGCAGGAATGGGGCAGGCTGCAATCCAATTAACCACGGTGCTCAGTCACCGGGTCAAAAGCAGGCTGAGTGAGGCCATCGACAGAATGAGTGGCAGAGGACAAATCCAGGCTGCAAAGCGCAAGGGGGTTGTTGGCATCTTCTCTTCCAAGTGTGACTGTGCTGACAACACCCTCCTGCACCAGGGACAGGTCCTTGGGATCCAGGTGAGATGAAAATAGTGTCCAGAGATTTGGTTTTGGGGAAACAGCCACATGACACTTGCCTATTTGTCCTTGTCCTACCAAGGGATGACTTGGAAAGGTGAAGAGGCAGGGGCAGAGGGGTTCAGGAACCAGGGAGCGCTCCCAGTGCGGTGGTCTCAGGGCCAGGGAGGTGCTTACAAGCAGGACTGGTTCAGATGCCTGGAAAAGGGGGTGAGAGCCAAGAGGTGAAGCCATAGCTGGGGTACAGGGACGTGTGGAGGCAAAGGGCACCCTCGGACCACAGGCAGTGAAAGGCAGGAAGGCAGGAAGCTGTGGGGTCAAAGTGAGTCAGGTGCGAGTCACGGCCAAACAAAAGGTGAGATTCTTGGATAAGAACTTCAGCTGACTCAGAGTTTCCATGTCTTCCAGAGAGTGACCATAGGGGATGGCAAGGGACCAGTCAGGACCCCTCTTCGCATGGAGCCAGTGCTGGGAGGAGGCGGTGATTGCATCCCGATGCCTTTGAAACCCCGGAGCCCAGACTCGATGGGGGAATCAGCACCCACTGCTGCCCAGGACCTCCGTCCAGCACCGGTGTCCTGCGGCATGGTGGGTCCTGGGGTGATCCCAGCAGGATCAGACCAGACAGCCTGGGAATCTGGGCTGAGAGCCCATACCTTCCTGGAGTGCCCAGGCAGAAGCTGTTTGAATTAAATAAGAGAGATTTCCCCCTTATTAGCAGGCTATTAATCACATTCTTTTTTTTTTAAATTGAGCTGTTGCACAAGAGGTTGAGTAACAGCCTAATAACAGGCTGTAAATCTCAGTTTGCTCTCCAGAGATTACAGATGTTAATAACAGATAATGACCCACAACTCACGAGCTGCTCCTCTTCCCCGCCCCTTTGATCCCTCTGCTCTGCCCCTCATCATCTTACCCAGCCCCCACGATGGAGGGGGGTTGCAGAAAAACCCCCCAAAATGCAAGCCCCCATCTGCGCTCCTGCAGCCTGGGGATGCTGGCTGGGAGCCAGTGCGGGCCCCCTGGAGCTCAGATGCCCATGGAACTGGTGTGGGATGGCTGGGGCAGGCAGAGTTTGCCCCCTGCTCTGCCAGCCCCAAGCCCGCCTGCTGCCAGACCCTGGGCATAAATCTCTCCAGCCCATGTCCTCCCTGCTGCCATCAGCACAGGTGTCCGTGCCTCACACACATTCAAAGGCTGCTCTTGGACTTGCTACCACCCTGGACGTGGCAAGACCAGAGCACATCATGTGGTGACAGAGACGATTACAGTGAGACAGGCACCCACTTGCTGCAGCAGCCACGCAGAAGAGCTAACCCTGCAAAACCTTCTGTGGAGGTTTCTCAAGGTGGTCTCTTCTCCACCTCCTGCCTGCTGCCCCCATCCCTCTGTGTCCCTTCGACCCACAGGTCCCTTCCTAAAATGGGTGCCGACCATCTGGACGCATCCCGACGTGACATTGTGTCCACCCTGGATGCGTTGCACATGCTGCCTGCATCCTTCCCCCGGGATGCGCACACCCCTGCGAGCCCCAGGGCAGCCAGGCGAGGTGATGGCTGCGCGGGGTTCGGCTCAGCCCCAGGCGCTGCTCTGGGGACAGGGACAGCCCCAAAAGGGCTCCCTCTCTCCCTGCCCTGTGCACCAGCCTGGAGCAAGGGGATAGAGTGACCCTGCGGGATGTTTTGGATGCGTTTTGCCCCTAGATGGGGGAAAGGGAGGAAAAAGCGGAGGGGGTTGACTTTCTCCTGTCCCCTATCCTGGGCCTGGCACCACCAAGCCAGGGCACGGGACCAGGGTGGCAAGGGGTGCTCAGATGCCCAGCTGCAGGACTGGTGCAGCTTTTTCCATGGGGCGTGGGGTGCCTCCATCCTCAGGCTCAGGGGCAGTCCCCTGTGGGTGGCAGCCATCCCTGCCAGCATCCTCCCGGCACCCGCAGGATCTGGGCCTGTGGCCACTGCCGTGGGGAGAGAGCAGGGGCTGGCGAGAGCCAAGGGACTGGCTGCAGGAGGAGTTGCCTGGCAGGCAGGGCCAGCAAGGACAGTGAGTCACTGCCAGCTTTCCCTGCCAGGGTGGGACTGCTGTAGCCGCCCGGCATCCCACTGCAACTCCCTGGTCGCACCAGGCAGCACCGAGCAACCAACAGGCATGGCAAAACCTGCTCCCTGCCCCAGGGACTCCTTCCCCAGCACAAAGGGGGCTCCTGGCCATGCCAGCAGCCCGTTCCCATCTCCAGCAGGCCAGATCAGGTATGGGGCAGGCAGTAGTGGGGCTCTGTCCCTTGTGCAGACACCTCATGTCCCTTACCCTGCTCCTTGCAAAAGGGTGCAGATGGTTGGGGGGTGCTGGGTTCCCCCAGTACAAGCACTCCTGTCACAACGTACCTACCGAGACACTGTGTACACGTCAGCACCATATGGCAACAGTCGCTGGCACCAGCGCTGGCTCCCTCAGCGGGTTATGGAGAAGGATGGGGAAGCAGCTGTGTTTGCCATGAGAGGCGACTGGCGGCCGGGAGCCATGGGCCAGCGCCCCAGAAGGTGCTGAGGCAGCGCAGGTAGCACCCACGTGCCACCACGTAGGTGTCCTCATGTCCCTCCAGGAGCACCCCTCTGCTGCTGTACATGGACACTAGGAGGGCTTGTCCAGGCAGGGCTTGGTCTCCAGCAGCTGCCTATGGTGAGGATTTTGAAGTGACACATGGGGGCTTCGCGGTCCTCCTGAGCATGAGGCATAGAGCCACCAGCCTGCAATGTGGGAGCACCCAGAACATCCCTCTGGATGTGGAGAAAGCTCTGGTCTGCCCTCTCTGCAGGTGCAGCGTGATGCCACCTTGGGCCACGGGGCAGTGTCTTCTCCCCACACAGGGAAGGAGCCTGGGGGAGGCCCTGGGGGGTGCAGAGAGGATGAACTTTCCCAAGAGGAGGGGATGCTAGTCAGTCTGCAAGCACACCTCAACGGATGCAGCAGCCACAGCCAGGCCACCCTGGGGTGCTGGCTGTCCCACCCAGCCCAGCCTCCAGTGCCTGGCACCCCGTTAGGTGGATGCCAAGCGGTGCTCTCCCTGCCGGTATGAGGCACTGGGGCTGCTGGTCCTTTCCCTAGGGACACCTCGCAGCAGGATGAGGACGGTGCCACTCCCTGGAGCAGGGAATGTGGGCCAGGGCTGCCCCAACCAGTTTCCTCTCGGATGTTGTTCATAACCCTACATGTGCGTCAGGCTATTTGTGGGTGCTCCTGCCCTGTGCTGGCCCCGTGGCCGCTCTCGAGGTGGGCAGTGGGGGCTGTGGCCCCCACCCCGGCCTGTCCACAGCCACGTTCCTCCAGACCTACACGGGGACAAAATCTCCTCCATGCAGCCCTACGGAGAAGGAAACCTCAGCAGCCGGGTGCCAGAGAGGGGTGCGGGCAAGGGCGCAGAGGTATCCCCATCCCGGCACCCAGGGAGGGCTGGTGGCCTTTCTCCATCCCTGTTCCTTGGGGGCTCTCACGAGCCGTGTGGCAGCCACCCCGGCAGTGATGAAAGGTGGCGGAGGGGAGGTTTGTGGCCGGGAGGCTGCTATAAGAGAGCCCGAGACCTTTGATATGCAGAAGCCTCCGGCCCCGCTGATTGCATTAGCGGGTTTAGTGCCCGAGCAGGCACCCAGCCCCGGCTATCAGGAGCAGACGAGCTGCTAAAGGGCCCAGCTCCCATTTTAGATGCAAATGACCCTGCAATTGTGGACTTGGAGGGGAGAAGAATCCCAAAATCACCGTCGGGTGGAAGCAGACCTGGCTGAAGACAAAAAGGTTCCCAGGCGGCTTGAGTGGCCCCGTAATGGTCCCATTGATGCCTCAGGTGCGGGACATCGGCAGCCTCAATGCCTTCCCGGAACCAGCCCCTTTATGGGAAGTGCAGATTCCCGGAGGAATCCCCCACCATCCCCACCACCAGCCAGGGCTGCCCGCATGTCCCCCTGCCTGCCACTAATGTCCCCAAGGCAGGTGCCTCCTGCCCCAGAGCCTGGGGCTGTGCTCTGCTCTCCGCTTTGAAGTGCATCAGATTGGGCTAATGGGGAGGTGCATCCACCAAACCCGCACCCAGAGAGGCTGGGGGAGGCGATCTGTCACCCGGGGCAGGGGTGGTCCGGGAGAGGTGACCAGGCACGGCCGGAGCCCTTCTTGGCCTCCCCCGAGCCCCTATGCCTTGAGCCCCTATGCCCGCCCGTGGCCCCATTTGTACCAGGGGAGCTGGAGCAGACTCACTGGGTCAACCCCACATTTGGATCACTTTAGGAGCATCCCAGCTCCCTAATTCCACCCAAGCGCTTGGAGCGAGGCTGGGCCACAGTCCCCACTGGCATGTGGCAGCCCCCAACCCCCTGGGGCAGTGAGGAAGGCTTTCCTCCTCCTCCTTCCAGCACCATCCCAGTGCTGCTCTACTGCCCCCGAGGCACCTTATCCCCCCACCCCACACCTGTCCCCTAAGCTGCTGTGGTCTCTCCCTCAGGCAGGGTGGTGGTGGGGGCCTGCCCACCATCCCATGCCTTGTTACCCCCACCCCTGGGCTGTAAGCCTGGGAAGGCAGGGTCCACAGAGGGCTTGGTGTGGGGAGTGCCTGGGATGTGGGGCTGGGCTCCCCCCTGCATGGTCACTTGCCCACTGCCCCAGGGACAGACCAAAAATTGGCCCCACACAGCCCCTCAGCTCCATGGAGAGCTGCACAGCCCCACAGAATCCAACTGCAGCCCCACAGAAACTCATCTTGCCGCCCCCCCCCCCCNCTCAGCCCCAGAGCAGAAGGGGTGTGGGACCATGCCTGAAGGACAGCAGTGGGACCAGGGTGGTCTGGCAGCCCCAACCCCCCAAAGATGCCGTCTCCCCACCCCTAGACTCTGCTCTCCCCATGGCATGGGCATGGCTGTGCCATGGACCCCCCTCCAGCAGCCTCCTTGCCTTCACATGTGCCACAAGTTCAGTCATTCATCCCTTATGTCTGTGAGGGGAGATGGCTTTAGGGCCATCAGCCCATGGAAAGTCCTCTGGGTCCCCTGCATCCCACAGTGTGTAGGGTGCCAGGGAAGCAGAAGGGGCTGAACTGGCATGGAGTGGAAGAGGGGACCTCGGGATCCTGTGTGGTCACTTGCTCACCACCATCAGTGTTTTCCAAAACAAGGAGGAGGGCAGACAGGTGTGCAGGGCACAGCCTTTGTGTCCATCCCTGCAAAACCGTGTTGCTCTGCTTTGATGTAGGTGGAAAATTCCCTGTTTGGACAGGAATCTGAGGGGCTGGGGACTCTAACATGGGCTACGCTTGGTGAGGAATTAAAAGCGTGTTTTGTTGGAAAGATTTTTCCTCTCCTGACTGGGGAGGTGACATCTGAACCTTATTTTCCTTTCCGTGCTGGGACACGCGCCAGTGGGGCTGAGTGGTCCTTGGGGAGCCATGGGACACTGTGGCTGGGCCGAGCCCCTCGCGGGCACGTGGGAGGTAGCAGTGGAGTGGGATGGAGACACGGCAGGGAAAATGGAGCCAGGGAAAATGGAGGCCGCTAGAGGTTGGGTTTGGGCTCGGGGCTGTTTGCCTGTAGCCCGAACACGTGCCGAGGTTGGGCAGGGAGCCGGCTCGGCTGTGGATTTTAAAATAGCACCTCGTCTGCCAAGGACCCTCCTACTCTGCCACGGGCTGGGTGGATCCCGGTCCCGCTGTGCACCTTGTGCTGCTGGCGAAGCGCTGCACGCCTGGCCGGCTCCGCTCCAGCGCCGCAGCCGCTGTGGGGCCGGGAGGCAGGGAGGGGTACGCTGGCTGCTCCTGCCGCACACCCCGCCATGGCTGTGCACCAGCCCAGCTCGGGGACAAGCAGCCTGTGGCACTGTCCGGCCAGGGGATGCTTCTCCCGGGGCATCCTCTGGCCAGGCTGCTGGGCTCAGCCCCGGCAGCACAGTGCCCTGGAGCAGGAGGAGAGAGGAGCATCCCCACCTCCTGGCATCGCCCCCAGCAGCTGGGGGGCCCAGGGATGCTTCAGCCCAGGGTGGTGGTCTCTGCTTTGTGACCACACTCGGGGGGCAGCAGTACTCCTTCTCCCTGCTTCCCACAGGGCACCGGCTCAGGGCAGAAGCAAAGCTGTGTTGCTACATCAGGACCACCCAGGGAGCCTGCAGGAGAGTGGAGCGTGCATGCTGGGGCTGGGAAAGCCCAGGCTTTCTCCTGATCCCTCTCCCAAGGGACTGCCCCACTATCCCACCACTTGCGAATGGCAACCAGGCCCCCTCGGGAGCAAAACCTTGTGAGAGCCTGCCCTCCAATGAACCTGCTGCCCTATCAGCCCCGCAGGATGAGTGGGGATCGAAGGCTGTGATAAGGGTCTTCCTCCATCTTTTCGGATGCGGGCGCTGCTCTGGGGGACACCAGTAGCCAGGCACAGGCTCTGCCGGAGCTGAGGTGCTGTGGCTCCCACTCGACTGGCTGTGGCACCACCAGCGCCGCATACACATGTGCACGTTCACCTGCGGATGAGCTTGTGAGCTTCCTGGGGATTTTGCTCCTGTCATAAATCTTCAAAGCTTGACGGGTGCTCTGCGGCAACCCCTCTTCATCCCTAATGAACTGGAGGGTGGGATTCAGGCTCTGGACCTGAAGTGATCTTTCTTCACCCCTCTCCTGCCTGCCTGGGTTTGGCTCTGTCCATCCTTGGACCAAGAGCACCCAGAGGTCCCTCCATCCCTGCTGTTCCTGGTGGCGCACGCCAGCCACCGCCAGGGTAGGAGAAGCAGCCTGTTCTCTCTGAGTGACTCATGCTGAAATACACGATGTTCACGATCTTTCAGGGCTTTCGGCTTGGCTGAGGAAAACATCAGGGCATAAGAAAGTTTCTTTGCGAGCTGCTCTTCAAGAAAGCACTGGAGGGAATTCTCCTCCCACTTGCTCACACTCTACTTTTTGGGGAGAAAAGCAGCATTTTTAATAAAACCCCATTTTGTTTGTTTATATTGTGGAAAATAGGCAATTAAGCAAAATGTTTTGTCTTGATTTAAAAAAAAAACAAACAAACAACCTGAAGACCATCGGGGTCTATCCCAAACAGCCCCTGGCTGCACACAGCAAGCAGCGAGGTTGTGGCCCTGCAGCTGGACACGCTCCCTCTGCCCCCTCTTCCCTCTTCCACCGGCCCCTCCGGCCAAGACTTCGTGTAAGGGGCCAGGGAGCCATGCGGCCGCTGCGCCCGCTTGCTGCCTGCCTGTGGGGCCGTGCCATGGCCATACCTGGCAACGCTGCCCATCCCAGAGTGTCTCTCCCGGCAGCTCGGCATGGTTTCGCTGCTGCGTTTGCTCACAGGATTATCTGCTCCGGAGCTGGTGTTGGTTTTGGCATGCAGCACCGGGACCACACCTACTATTTAAATACCACAGCCAAGGGCTCGGAGGGGGAAAAAAAAAAAAAAAAAAAAAAAAAAAAAGGAAAGAAAGAAAACGAATATGAAATGTTTGTTGCGGTTTGGAGATACACACACACATGCACACACAACACAAACACACCAGCCTGGCTCCGGGTCGCTGGCAGCCGAGGAAGGAAGACTTCAGCTAAGATTGTCTTCAAAACCACGCTGGCGGCAGAGCCTGCTGAAGGGAAACCCTTTGGGCCAAAATTAGCCCCGCCGCATGCCAAGCCGGAGCTTGCTCTCGACCGGGTTGGGGAAGCAGGGGCAGCCCTGCCAGCACAACCAAGGCCAGGGAGCCATGCCAGTCCTTCCCGGGTGGCTACCCTACTGCTGGGCTGCGAAAAGCTGGGAAAATGATGTCAGGGATAGAAATCCCCAGAGAGGCAGTCCTCGTGAGGATGGGAGGATTTTCCCCCTGCAGTGCCCTGGAATAGCAGGTCCTGTCCTAGAAATGCCCATCGGGATGTCAGCGCTCACAGTGGGGCCAGGGCAACTGCGAATGAGACAAGCAGCGCTGCTGCTTAGTGCTGGCATGGGAAAAATGGGCATCCAGTAGCTAAGGATGAGCTGGGGCTGGAAGCGAGGAGGATGGGTGTCCCACAGGAGCAGGTGTCTCAGGCCACCCCCCTGCCTTTGGGACCAGGGGGCATCTGGGATGGGCTTGGTGACATTGTGACCCTGCCAGTGGTGCTGCCACTATGGAGGATGGGGAGTGGTGCCATTTACCCCCTGTACCTGCCCAGTTCACAGCGCTGGGGCAGGTCCTGCTGCCTCCTTCCCCAGTGCTGGCCCTGGTGAGCCGGCTGCCGGCAGGAAGCCACAACTAGGTGTCCCGAGGGGCACTGGGTGGCCGCGCTGTGCCATGCCATGCCACACCATGCCACACCGTGCCACGCAGCGAAGCCTGCTGGGGCGGTTGGAGCAGGTGGATTACCGCCATCTTCCTTTCACCGGGCTCCTTCCCAGAGAAGTTTTCCCGATGATCTCACTGGATGCACATTTCTAAATTGTTTGCTCGATTGTTTCATCATCAGAGGTCAATTAAAGAGAAGGCGAGTTCCTGTCGCCCTGCTCCGAACCCCTTCGCTGCCAGAGCCCCAGAACAAAGGGAGGAATTGGGCTTGGGCTCGGCCAGCTTGGATTCCCATTTGATTATTTCCAACAAGGGAGCGAATCTATTTTGGAGCCAGTATTCCCAGGGGATGAGCTCACCGGCGGCAGCGCATGAGCAAGGTTGGGGCAAAAAAAGAAAAAAAAACCCAACAAAACCCCCCCCCAGCCTTTTGTAATGTGTTGCAAACCTATTTACTACCAGAGAGGCTAGGTAATTAAATGCCACTTCCTGGAGCAGAATGAAGCAGCTTTATGTAACGCTGGCGCAAAGGGGTTTGCTCCCGACGTGGGGCAGCCGCTGTTCCTGCTGGACACCACTGCGCGTGTCGCAGGCGGGAGGATGCGCTTTTGCGGGCTGTGTGTGCGCAACTGCGCTGCGGCACCTGCCTGTGGCCGGCTGCTAGCCAGGGCTGGCGTCCCGCGCTGGAGTGGGTGGCCTCGGTGCAGCACATGTCCCAGGGGCACAGGACGGCGGCGGGGCGGTTTTTCCGTGCAATGTTCTCCAGTGTGTGATTTACACCGGAGAGGTGGCTGCGGGCAGATAGCTGCATGGGAGGACTAACAAAATCAGATGTCCTGGAAAACGGCTTCCACGCAGAGCGGGATGGCTCGTTGGCTCCCTGCTTGTCCTGTTGTCCCCTGGGGTGTCTCCCGCTGCCTCACACCAGGGCTGTGTCCCCACGGGTGCCAGTGATTCATGGTACAGTCCGTTCACTCAGCTCCACGCCATAGCTCCCATTAGAAACTCGTTCTCCTGCCGGGGCGGCAGTGCCTCACGTCCCACAACCACACCAGTGCCCAGCCTCCAGGGTCAGATGGGCGTTCTCTGGGCTGGGAAATGGCGTGGACCTGCGTGGAACAGGGCTGACCAGCGCTGGGCTCGGCGCCCACACTTTCCCTGCCTCTACGCATGGGCAAAGGAGGTTTTCCCCACCAACTGGGAGTCTGGGTTCATCGGAGGCTGAATACCTTTGAGTACCACCGGGGAGGAGGGATGGAGGTTGCTTGGAAAAGAGTAGCAGAGATTTTTACCTGGATTGTTTGAAACTTCCATAGTCAAATTGCTCATACATGATGCACAACTATTAATCCTCAACACACAAGAGAAGGGCTCTAATGTGCATATCCCCTGTGCTGTGCAGCCATACCACTGTGCCCACTGTGAAACTCCCCACACAGCCTGCTGGCACTGCTTGTTGGGCTTTTTTTAAAAAAAGACTAAAACCGGAGGTGTTGGGGAAAAAGTATCCTGCGTCTGGCCTTCGCTGTTGCTCACCAGAAACCAGAAAACAGCAATTCCTCATTTTACCTCTGGAGCTGCTGGGGTGGCACAGGTCTTCTCCAGTGCTGTTGTAGGTGGCAACCAAAGCAAACGGGTCCCATGGCCGCGGTCCAGACCTGGCTGCCGTGGTCGGAGCCAGGGGGGCTCACCAGGCCAGGGGGCAGGATGCAGCTCTGGGCTGGCATGTGAGCGCATGAGTTTGCACGTGAAGCCGCTGCTGCGAGGGCTGGCCGGACACCTCGAGCACACACGTCGCACTGCCGATGGAGGCTGTGGCACACACTATGGGTTGGGACATCTCTCTGCACAGCGGCAGGTGTGATGTCCCCTCCGAGCAGGGGGATACCCCATCCATCGCAGTGCTGGACCCTGTGGCTCTGTGCAGAGCCCAGTGCTTTCAGCTTTCCTGTACCAGTGAAAGTTACGCAGTGGAGGAAAAACGTTGCTGTATGTTATAGAGGAAGAGAGGTAAAAAGGGCAGGAAATTTGCACCGTGTCCATTTCCCCTTGGCCCCCGGCCGCTGCTCATTCCGGATTCGGGATTTACGTAGGCAGAGTTAAAAATAACAGGGGTATATAAAGAAGGACGGAGAGGGCTGCGCTGGCCCTGCAGCCACCAGGGCACAGCCAGGCAGCAGGCAGAGATCAAAGCAGGATGCGGTCCAGGCGTCACAGCAGGGTTGGGAGCGCGTGCGGGGTCTGGGGGGTGCTGCTGTGCTGCCGTGCTGCCATGCCGAGTGTCGGGGTGCCCAGCTCTGCCGGCTTGGCAGCCTCCCTGGGCGGGCAGCTGGGCAGCACCCATGGGAGACGGGGCAAAGACGTCACCCCCGAGCTCTATCGCTCCGCGTCCCTGTCCCTCCACAGCATTTACTCCACAGTCACATTCACCGGCAGGGACCTGACCTGGCTCTCCTGGCCGGAGAGCTGCGTGGAGACCCTGGATGTGGCCCCCAGCCAGAGCACCCCATCCCGGGGCTGAGCTCCCATCCAGTGCTGACGGGGTGCTGCATGCCTCCCATTCCTAGCCGCGGTCCTTGGCCGTGCATCCTGGTGCTCCCCAGGCCCGGGGCAAGCAGGGCGGACACAGCAGCTCGCTCGGCCGGTGCAAACGAATCTGCCCTCTGTGCCCTGATAACATTGTGTTTGTTGCAGAGCGGGAAGAGCCTGCCAGGACACGATAAGAGCAGATGACTTTACTCTGGACCCGCTCCGGATTGAATTATGCTTTAATTTCATTTTCGGTTCCTCTTTTCATTTCAGGAGGGGAAGGGGGCTTAGAGGGGTGCAGGCAGGTCTGGGGGGTCCTAGATCCTTCTCCAGGCAGGCCAGCCCCGGAGGGGAGGACAGAGAGTAAAACCCAGGCACATCCGCTTTCTGCTCTCAGGGATGTAACCCTGGGGTGTCACAGCAGCCCAGGGTGTCCTGCTGTGTGGGTCCCCACTGCACCTCCCCATGGGGTCCCCTGTAGGGCTTAGGTTTTGCCTCCCACCAAAGCAAAAGCTCGCCAGGCTGTGACACCATGGCCCGTGTTGGAGGGGGCTACACAGTTCCTGTTGGAGAGGGGGCACTGGAGATGCCCCGAAAGCGAGTCTCCAGGTTCATTCCAGGACCCAGCTCCAGCTGAAGGAGCACGGGGCGGAGGGGGATCATGCAGTGTGGGTGTTTTTCAGTCCCTGGTGTGTGGGGTAGGGGACTCCCCTGGGTCCCACTGGGCAACCCTGGGCACTGGTGCCACCTCCGGCGGTGCCACAGGGCATCACCCCTCTGCCTGCCTCACGCATGCTGTGTGCCGTGGGGAGGGTGCCCAGGGCTGTGGCAGTGTACAAAGGGCTGCCGATGCTCCCGGCTTGATGCAGCCAGCTCTGGCAGACCATGCCGGGCATTGCACTGCTCCTCCTGCATGCTCCTCAGCTGCCAGATGTGCCAAGAGCAGGGATAACCATTAACTCTTTCCTCTTTGGCCATCGCCTGAGCAGGCAGCCCTTCCCACCCTCTGTTTGCTCTCCCGCTGGGCTGCCGTTTGATCTCCTGGGATGCCAGAGACTTTACAGCCTGCCGTAGTGGCGCGCGAGATAATCCACGTTTCCTAAATGGGCTTCTGTCAACAGCAGGCTTGCGTGCACCGGCTGCTCCCACTCGCCTCCCTCTTGGCTTGGAGGAAGCTCCCGTGACCGAGAGGGTGGAAGGGCTGTGGCGGGGACCCCCTGTGCCCACCCCACAGCTCACAGCAAGCAAATCCCTCCTGTTCTGCCACCCTCGGCTGCCTGCGCAGCGCTTGTGTTGTGGTGCTGTGCCTGGCGCGGTGCCGCTCCCCTCCGTGCTGGCCCTCCCACCATAGCATCAGTAATAATAGTTTCCTGGGGAATATCCCACATTTGCAAGAAATATTGGCTGTAAAAATGAACCTGATCTACCGGTGACGCCTCTCTTAAAGTAAGCCAGCGCTGCATGGGTGCAGACGCCAAAACTGCCTGAAAAAGGGGAAAACCAAGTGGAATTAGTGCTTGTCTCCTGTGGCATCTGCTCTCACTTATCTATAAACTTTGGGGCAGGAACTGCCTTGCTATTAATTATTATTTGGCCAAGAAACAAATAATGGGATTAACCGGTGACTTAAATAAGCTGCTCTGGGGTCCAGGCTAAAAGGGATTCCGAGTGATGCCCACATACTTCTCTGACACTTAGGAGGTGACTTTTTCCGAGGGAGGACTTTCCAGCCCGTGTGTTTCGGCCTGCTGGATGGCATTAATAAACCCACTCCCTCGCCAGCAGCCGGGCATGCGGGGCCCAGGCAGCGACCCAGTGTGTGCTCTGGAAACCAGGGCAGGGATTCCTGGTAAAAGGGGGAAGATTTGAATTGTTGTTGTTCCACTGGATTACTGAAATAATTTATTGCACTGCTCCACCCTTATAATTAAAGCACGGTGATGAAAGCAACTGGTAGAGTAGCTTTGGATCCAGAAGCAGCGTGTGCGTGTGTATGCGCGCACCTCACCTTTGGTGTTTATATTTGTTTTTTTTTAAATCGACTACTCTCTTCTGAACAGCACAGGCAGCAGCCCCAGTTCTTAGAAAGGTATCTGGGGATGGAAAGCCCCAGAAAGCAGGGAGACAGGCTCTGGGAGATAAGGACCATTGCTTCTTGACAAGCGCAACAGTAGCAGTGACATTCCTGGTACTGGCTGGGCAGGGGCCAAGCGCAGAAGGTCTCACTATGAGCTGGACAGGGTGGCAGAGAGCCCCCCGGGAAGCCTGCCCAGTGCCTCCGGGTCTCCGTGCCGTGTCCTGATGTGGTGGCATGGAGTGGGGTACCTAGGTGTCTCTTCCAAGGTGGAATATTCCGAACCCCTCACGTCCCCTGCCATGGGAAGTCCTCGGGTGGACAGTGCTGTCCCAGCGGCTCCGTGGGGTGGGAACGGTTGGCCACCCATCCCGTGGCCCCCATGGCAGAGCGGTCAGAGGCTCGGCTGTGTCGCCGGTCCCCAGGCAGGGCAGACAAACGTCCTGCAGGGGCTGTGGGGGCGAGATGAGGCGATGCAGGCAGGGTGCCAGCCCCCCGGCAGGGTCTGCCGGACAGTTATCTCGACTCACACACGCACCCTGCGCCCGATCAGATGGGACCTGGTGCGCTCTGCGCTGCTGATTGCCTCACCAACAGCAGCGGCGCAGGGGAACACGGCCTCACGGGCGCCGTTACATGAAGCGAGTGGTGTGGGGGCACTGGGGCTCAGCCACCCCGGCCCAGCTCCCCAGCCAGCACGAGCACCCGTTGCGATGGCACCTTTGCTTGCTGACGGGCTTGGCATCCCCCATGGCGAGCACTGTGCCTGGCTCACCGGCCGGCACGCTCTCAGCTGTAAGCCCACACCAGACCCCCCCGGCACGCTCCCGCTCGTGTCCACGCACGCTTGGCGTGTGACACTGCCATTGCCACCAGTGGGGCAGACTCGTGGCAGAGTGCCGGGGGACCCCTGGCTCTGAGATCTACAGCCTCCCTGTCGCAGTGTGGGGTGAGGCGTCAGGGCACCGCTGCCCCACTGGCGTCGTGGGGACGGGCAGGAGGGGCCCTGGGCTTTGCAACCCACACCGGCACCCCTGCCCCATCTCCCGCCGTGGGGCGGGGCACGGGTGGACCCGGCTACGCACCCCCGTGCTCGCAGCGTGGGGCAGGACGCGGGGATCCCCGCCACACTGCCGCACGGGCAGGCGGGCGGCGGAGCGCCGTCGGGGTAGGGGCCGCCGTCGGGGCAAGAGGGGCCGTCGGCCCCCGCCCGCCGGGGCAGCCCCGCGACTGGGGGGGCGTGTCCGGGGCTATAGATGAGCCAATGGAAGGCAGCAACGGTGAATATCAATGCAGGCCGGGCCAATAGGGGCGCAGCCATGCTGTTAACAGCTTAGGGGCGCGGGGCGGCGCAGAGCAGCGCTGCCGCCGCCGCGGGGAGCGGAGCGGTGCCGGGCTCCGCGCACCGCGCCCCCCCCAGCCCCGGTTCCCCCCGCCCGGCCTNCTCCGCGCACCGCGCTCCCCCCAGCCCCGGTTCCCCCCGCCCGGCCTGCCATGGCGGCGGCCGTGGACGAGAGCACCTTGCCCTCCATCTCCACTTTCGCCAACCTGCTGCCGCTGGAGGAGCGGCCCGTCGACATGCTCCACGTAAGCACCGGGCAGGGGG
>VZSF01006326.1:0-66741 GCA_013398295.1 Chionis minor
GCTCCACGCCGGCTTCTCAAAGGCCATTTTAGACGGAGCGAGTGATGCACAAGCCGCCGTGCCCCTCATCCCCTTCCCAACCTGCCTCCTGATAATAATGAGCCCAGACACTTTTATTATCATTATTAATTAGCACTTTCAAGCAATGGAATTAAATCAATATGGTGGACTGAAACTAATTTTAACAAGCCATTGAGATCAATCATCAGGACTTTTATCTACATAAATGCCACTAAACTCAGCTCGTTAGTGTAACATTAGCTGGAAAAGGGGGGGGGAAGAGAAGGGAGACTGGCGGGGGTTTAATTAGGAAGACATAAACCATGCCACAATTTTTCTTCTTTGATTTGCTTTTAATCTCGTCCATGAGCTCTCCTGGTGCCCCGGCTGATTATCACTCTCTTCACCTCCTCTCGGGAAGCGAAGGAGCAGGAAGGAGATGGGGGAGCAGGAGAGGGCAAACCCAAGGAGAGGGGCTTGGCCGCGGCGGCTCTGCGGGGCCGCTCGCCTTTACCGCGCTCCCGTGCGGGATCCCGCAGGATGCGGGGAGCTGCGGGATGCTGCAGGGCAGAGCTGTATCGGGATGCAGGGAGCTGCGGGATGCTGCAGGGCAGAGCTGTATCGGGATGCAGGGAGCTGCAGGATGCTGCAGGGCCAACCTGTATCGGGATGCAGGGAGCTGCGGGATGCTGCAGGGCAGAGCTGTATCGGGATGCAGGGAGCTGCGGGATGCTGCAGGGCAGAGCTGTATCGGGATGCAGGGAGCTGCGGGATGCTGCAGGGCAGAGCTGTATCGGGATGCAGGGAGCTGCGGGATGCTGCACGGCTGAGCTGTATCGGGATGCAGGGAGCTGTGGGGCTGAGCTGTATCAAGATGCAGGGAGCTGCGGGATGCTGTGGGCCTGAGCTGTGTCGGGATGCAGGGAGCTGTGGAATGCCGCAGGGCCAAGCTCTATTGGGATGCAGGGACCTGTGGGATGCTGCAGGGCTGAGCTGTATACGGGACACTGTGGGGTGCTGCGGAACATCTGCAGTGTCCCCTGCACTGGGAAGCTCCCCATGGCATTTCACCATCCTGTTCCTTCTGTGACCCACATCTCCCCCAGTGCCTCTGGAAGTGACTTGCACCCTCTTGCTCTTCCCAGAGGAAAGCAGACGAGGGTTTGCCATGCAGGGCTCCCGCTGCAGCCCCAGCCCCGGTTTTGGGAGGCCGGGGAGGTCACTGGGGTCCCGCTGAAGCTGGGGGAGGCTGGTTCCTGCAGGGGAGGATGATGCCATGGATCACCAGAGCACCTCACTGCTGGGCACCGCTGAGCCCTGCTGTGGTCAAAGGAGCCCAAAATAAAGAGGAAAAGGAGGAGGTTGCAAACCTCCTGTCACAGCCCCTGCACCCAAAGTCTTCTTTCCTTTAAGGACTAAGAGCTCACGGTGGGCTGAGGATCTGCGGAGCCTGTTTCAAGTTGGGCAGGAATCAAGGGCTATAAGACTGTCGGGTGCTGGGATGAGAGGGCTGTAAATGGGGCTGGGGAGGGGGTCTCCAGCGCCCCTCAGAGCTGCGTAGGTGGGCAGGGGGCAGAGCCGAGCTGCCCCTCGCACCTTTGCCCCTTCCCAGATGGAGACATCCCTGGGAGAGCCGGGATCTGCTCTGCTGTGTCCCACAGCGCTCGAAGCTCAGTGTTCAGCAGGAATTTTCAATTTCTTTGGTCCCAAACGTACTCTGGGCTTGGACCAAGGGCAACATGAACCCTCCAGAGCTGCAGGTTTGAATCAGATGCCGTATATTTCGGTTTCTTCTGCAAAACAGAGAGCTTCAAATCTTTCCTTCTTCCTAGGAAGCCAGGTTTCTCTACCACAGCCTGATCGTCGTTTTCCTCTTCCGCTTAGCTGTAGGTAGGAAATAAATCCCGCGTCTCTGAGATGGCAAGTGGGTTTCTGGCTTTTTAAAGCCACCTTTTGTTCATCTTCTGTCTCCCTGGTGTGTCCCAGCCCTGCCAGTCCCTGGTCGAAGGCGATGTGGGAGACCTTCAGCTCCCCCAGCCCACCATTGCCTCCTGCCACCCTCTGGCATTGCTCGAGCCCGGCCGCTTCCGGAGCCATCAGAGTCACGGCCACTCCGCGGCCCCCGCTGCAGGCGTTTGGGGGGGGAAGGGGGGGCTGCGAATGCAGGGCAGGTTTAAAAACCTCTTAAACTTCTCCTTGGCAGAGCTCATGTAAGCGGCCAGACTTCAGCGGGGCTGTGCTGGTTTACACCGCGCGAGGGTAGGGATGGGTCCCCCGCTGTCGTCTTTCCCGATGCCTCTGCCAAACCTTCCCATGAAATATGACAGATGCACTAGAAAATATTTCCCGTTTGTTTGCTGGATGGGTAATAACTTGCCTTAGAGACAGTCTTTATAGTCAGCACAAAAGTAATTTACCTACATGCAGCGCAACCAGATTGCAATAAATCTGCCGCTCCCCGGTCCCGCTGAACGCGGGGTCTGCCCGCGATTCCCGGCTCCCGGAGACCAGCACCGCGGCCGCTGTGCCCCTCGCCCGTCCCCTCCCGCCTCCGCCCCCGGCCCGGCCCTGCCAGCTCCGAACCGGAGCTAATGTTTGCGAGCACCAAAAAATAAATAAATGGGATGGAGAGCACCGCAATGGCAGCGGGGCACTAAATCACAAAGCCTTGCCTGTCAGCCAATTTCTCTGCAGAAAGCTCTTAGCAGTTAATTTCTGGCTAATTTATTATCCTTCGGCTTAGCCCTACAGCACCATTAGCAGTACACTGACACAACTGAGTGAAATATTGTCTAATTTATTATCTTATTACTCCTCTGGAACAGGATCAATTAATTACCCATTAAAGTATTTCAGTTGCAGAGATTTATTAGGGGACTCGGCGTTTTAACAGATGATTAGTTATATATGTTTGTTTGCCAGAGGAGCGCAGACTAGCAAATGACTGGAGGGGAAGGGGAAAGACACCGAGTCGGGAGGTAGCTAATGGATCTTTTCTTGACTCTCTGAAAATGGAGCAGTCAATGACAAGAATTATCGACTCATTCACTTGCGGTTTTGAGATAACCATATGTACAGGGAGAGAGAGAGGGGGCGAAGGGAAAGGGGAGAAAAAAAGCCTCACTCAACTGCTTTTTCCATTCAATAAATTTGCTTCAGAATATATTGGATTGGGGTTTGATGGCTATTTCGTGTTTTGCAGAGTGCTGACACTGGTATGATTCAGTAATTATTGTTTCTTTTAAGTTATTGCTGTAATTTTGCTTTCTAAGATCCCAATCAATTCCCGCCTCTCAAGGGCACGCTTGAAAAGCGATATTTGAAAACAGCCCTCTGATAGATTGTGCCGTTAGACAGTGGCTGAGACAAATAGCCTAATCTGGCACAAATTAGCTTGGCTTCCACAGATAGTTTTATACAGCAATGTAAATTATATTGTCAGGGCCAGTCACTTTCCTGCTTAGAGTGCAGCTAACAAGAAGCCATGGAGACATTACTGGTGCTGCCGCTCGTTCCCAGGGCTGCTGCAGAGCCATTTGCCAGCCGGGCTGCGCCGCGCCGCGCTCGCCGGGGCCCCGCGCCGCCGCGGGCGATGCCCACCCCGTCCCCGTGCACCCCCGGAGCGCCGGGGTGGAGGGTGCGGGAGGGGAGACGGGTCGATAGTTTCTTGTTGGCTCTTGGCAGTCGTTGGGGTAGGTGGAGACGCTCGGTGACCCTGGGTGGCAGCCGATGGGGATGGTAGCGTAAATTCCCAGCCCCGTGGGCGCCTGCCCGTCCCTGCGTGCCGCAGCAGGCTGCCACGCTCCGCTCCGTGCCCGCCAGCGGGGCCAGGACCCCTCGGGCAGAACTGAGGAGGCTGGTTCTTGACTCGCGTGGGAAATAACCACTTCCACCTTGTTTCCTCCTGGCTGGAAGCGGCCCTGGAGCGGATCGCCCGGCCGGAGCGCCACATCCAGCTGCAGGCACGAGGAAGCCGAGAGCGCCGCCCTGCCCGAGCTGTGGAGCTCCGGGATGCTGGAAACCCGGCTCAGGTGCCTCCTCCCTGCAAACCCGGCGCAAACGTGGGTCCTCCACACGTGAGCTGTGGGCAGCCACGGCAGCCAGCCAACCTGAATTTCCCCCTCGGGCAGCAGAAACTCATTTTAGAGCCTCCTGGCTCTGCAGCTGGAGGCTGAATGAAATTAGGATGGGCTTAAGCGAGAGGGGAAAGCGGGCTGAGCAAATCGAAACGGAGAGAGAAGGCGAGTAATCCGGAACCGCTGTCACCGCCCAAGAGCCGTGTCAGGTGCAAACAGGCTGAAAAGCATCACAAAAAGATGTATTTTTATGCAACTGTTAGCTAACCCATGGAATTCATCACTGCAAGATATCACAGATGACCTGAGCAGCATGAAAATGGGATGTTTAGACAACGAAGCGGGTACATAGCCATTTAATGAGACAGGTTCAATTTAAATCAAGTTATAAGGGATCCGAATCTTGTTTTAAGGCATAAGCAAACCACAAGCTAGTGGAGACGGGAGGCTCTGCACGCTGCAACTCCAGGACGTGCTCCCAGGGCTCCTCACCTCTCGCCCCCCAGGTTGGATCCAGGATTTTGAAATCCTTACTGGAGAAGAGCAGATGGAAACGCAGCCAGAAAGCAGCAAGCTACATGGGCTGGGGAGGTGGAGGGACTCACGCACCAGCCGCTTGGTCCGCTCTGAGGAGATCCTGGGTCTCAGGCCACACGTGCAGCAGCAAGTCCACAACGTGCCTAAGCTGACCTAAAGCAGTTGTCTCATCCCATAACAGAGAGACAGCCGTGTCGGGAGCGAATTTGTGACTTTAGGCAAAGGAAAAAGCAAGGAACAGCTCCTGCCAGGCTCTGCAGGAGCAGATGGAGGATGCACTTGGCCGCAGCGAGAGCCGCGGGCCCTTCTTAACCTTGCAAATGGCTTCTGCACCAGCAGGGACGGGTTGGTTCAGGCTTGGAGGCTCCGTCTCCTGAGGAAAAGCTTCTTAACTTTCGCTTCACCCTCTGCAGACTGGCAGTTTAGCACGCGCGCTTGGAGGTGGAGCTGATGACTGCAGTGGCGATGCTCACACAGAGCAGGGAAGCAGCCACCATGCCCATCCAGTTAGCAATTATCCAATAATACTGGAATGACACTTATTTGGAAATACAGCCCTGAGGGATGCAGAGGGCTTCATTAAAAATGAGGAACAGGGGAGACAGTGGCTTTGGAGACCTTTCAGCTCTGCTGAGCTGGTCTGAATTTCCTCCAAATTCACTTGAAAAAAGCCGTGGTCTCCTCAGCCACCTGCATGACATGAGTTTGTGTGTTTTCATCCCAGTTCCCACTGGGAGAGGTGCTTGCTGTAGGAGATACAGCAGTATATGTGATGGCATGTTCTGCTTGATGGGTTCATAGGCTCCTTAAACCTCTTCCCAGAGTCTCCAGAAATGGGGAATGGCAAAAAAGGTCTTAGTGTCTCCTCAAAGCTCAAGGAGCCAGTGGTTTAGGAGGACAAATTAACCTCCGTGGGAGGAACAGGGGATGTAGGACAACGCCAGCCCACATCAGCCAGGACTCCCCACTGACTGGAGCACCCCTGCGGAATGCCATTTTCTACCCCACTCGCTGACTCTGTGTCTCAGCCTGTTCCCTCTGCTCAAATCTGCAGACAAAGCCAGAAATGAGCATGGTTTTAATCTAGCACAGGGACTGGTTAGTCATAGGCACTTGCTTTCAAGTGGTGCCAGCGTGGTGGTGTGATGGGTGAGCCCCAAGAGCAACCTGGCATTAGCTCATGCCCCAAAGGGCGTTCCAGTGGTTTGGGTGCTGCATTCCTCCGGCTCTCATGAAAACACCCGTGTTTTCGTGTCGGAGCCTGCCTCGTAGGCACTAACGAGCAGCACCCCCAGCTGAGAACCGCGCTCCAAACTGCAGTTAGTTTTACAACATCAGTAGTAAACATCTCTGCAGGTGGGGTTCATCTTGCTTGACTTCAGCCGTCAACAGGAGATATCTCCATCTGCAGTCGTCACCCCGGGCTCCGTTTAGATGGAGGCAAACGAGTGTTTGCAGGGATTTGCCTGCCCCGTTTCAGACACCTCTGACGGGGCTGGGCTGACTCAGAGCCTACAAGTGTTGCTTTTCTCCGCGGGTCACCCGGGGAGCCCTGAGCGCTGCGGGTAGGTCGGCACGGTTGGTGACCACGCTTGGTCAGCCTCAGAGGCCACGTTCTCCGAGATCGCTGCGAGGGAGGGACGTGGCGCCAGCGGCAACAACCTCTGTGCTTCCAGCCGGAGTGCAGGCGTGTCTGGTCCCGGTTCCCAGGGCTTTTTCCTCTGGAAAGGGGCTGGGTGGGAGCAGAGCCGCCGGCTGTCCCTGTCCTGTTTAGCTCTGTGTTGCTCTGCAGGTCACCTTCTCATCTCCTCCTTGCGCTCACAAAAATCAATGCTCTAATTTGCCGGAGCGCAACAAAACAACCATGATGACTGGTACAGAAATAGGATCATATTCCTAAAGGCTCTGCGCTAAAAATGGTGCGGGTTGCTGTACCAGAGCTTCCCTCCCGCGGGCCAGGATGCTCCCGCGCGGCTCGGCGGGATGTGAGGGGCACGAACTCACGCCGGCGGCGACTGATCCTCTGCACCCAGCCGGGGAGCCCCTGTCCTGGGGAAACCCGCTGCCTGCTGGGAGCCGCTGCGCCAGGCTGAAGGAGGAGGTCAGCCATCCCAACCCATCCCTTAAACCCCAGTCGTGAGCAGCGCCGTGTCCCGTCCGCCCCGTCCCCGCCTCTGCTGTGACATTATTAGGGCAGCGCGCCGAGGTTCCCGTCTGCACCGGACCCGCGGGGCAGAAAAGGAGCATCCCCAGCTGCGAAACCGGGACACGTCGCCACCAAAAGACTGACCCAAGGTTGGCCCGGAGAGCCGCGGCAGAGCCCGGAGCTGAGCCCGGGTCCGTCCCGCCACCGCAAAGCTGTCCTTTCTGTCTGCTGGCACAAGTCTCATTCCTCTTCCAGCAGCTGAGTAATGGCTTTGGGAAGACAACACTGCCCTGATTTAGGGGCTTGACCTTGGGAATGCTCCTGCAAAAGCTGCGGTTTCCTGAGCTGCTTCACTTTGCCTTTTATGAACACTTTACAGGTTACACATATATTTGGGTATGTAGCAAGCGGGCGGGAAAAAAAAAAACCGCATGTAAGAGAGAAAGAAGGGATGAAAAAAAACCCCAAAACATCCCTTTTATATCTCCAGGCTGCCTTCAGCAACAGCATTCCTAAATAGGGGAGGTTAAATATATTGCTGCCATTATACTCTACAAGGAACACATTCCATAAAAACGAAGGTGCCGTAAATTATACAAATATGATGCTAACAAGCCAGGAAATGCACTGCTAATGAGGTCAGCTATAGAACTCCCGCAGTGCTGCAAATCATGTGCCAATCCGGCGCAGGAGGTACAGGAGCAGCCCTGGGTCAGCATTTTCTGAGCGCATTTGTAACCCGCTGTTCGGCGAATAGTTATACAGGTAGATAAAAATCCTCCTCCTCTCCTTGTTTATGTGTCAAATAACCACGGCACCAGACAATCACGCTTTGCATTAATGTACCTTGCTATTATGCCTATTGTTCTGCGGCACAGAGTGGAGAATTAGTCACTCCGATGTGCAAATATTGGTTACAGTTTGGAAGCATGCATGCTTTTGTGTTCCTATCAGACTTGCTCCTCGAGGAATTATACATGCTGGCACCAGGGGTTTTTTTTTCTCTTTCCTTGTACGTACTGTGTTTGCTAAAGCTCTTTAAAAAAAAATCAAATAAACATGTTGGCGGCAGCTAAGTTATTAGCTCACTCAACCTTCCTCCCCTGTTAGGCAGAGGGACAATAAACACGTTGAAATGTTGCGTTTAGGAACCAAAACAAGAAACCTGCCCAAAATCCGTGAGCTTGAAAAACAAGCTCAACCCATTTTGGCCTGTTTCATCCCCAAATTTGAGGAAAGACCGGCAGTGCCGCCGCCTCGGCCGGGAGCAGGAGGGGGCTCGGATGCCGGCGGCGGCCGGGCGGACACCTGCAGCTCCCACCTTGGGAGCGGAGCGCTGCTCTCCATCGGAGCGCGCGAGCCGGTGAGATCCTTTTGCCATTTGCTTCGAGCCGGGCAGAGCGCGTGGCGGCGCCCGGAGCTGAGACCTCTGCCCTGTCGTGGTCCAGGACCTCTTCCCCCCTGCTCGGGAGCAAACAGAAACACCCCGGAACAGCCCTCGTCCTGCGGAGCGACCCCAGGGCTGGGCTGCACGCGAGGCGTTCCCGCGGCGAGCCCCGGCTACTGGTTTCCTCAGGCTCTTTTTCCCACCCCAGCCTGGAGCAGCAGAGCGCGGCGCCCGCTGCCCAAAGGTGGGGCAGACGCCGGGGGGTGCCACCACGGTCCCCCCTGTTTGCCCTGGGCAGGTGCCCGGCCACGGGGAGCACGGCGCGCGCCAACGGCCGACGTCCCCAAAGCGTCTGGCGCTGCGCGATGCCACCTGGGCTGGGAGGTGCTGGCGGGGGGGGATCAGGTGCTCGGAGCAGATAAACGCCGACCGTCCCCGAGCTGTGAGCCCGGCTCAAGCAAAGTATGAAATACGCATTTCTGCCTTGCGTTTCCATATGGTTTTTATGGGTCCTCCATGCAGAAACAAGAGCAAAAGCCTCATTCAGGAGCCTCCCGGCTTGGCAGATTTATTACCAAATTAAGGAAGGAGGAAGCACATTGGCTGCCTGGCCCAGGTAGAGGGGATTATCTCTGCTTGAGAGGAACCAGACAAAGCCACGGCGTGAGCTCGGGAAGGTTTCCCAACACGTCCAGTGAAGACGGCGAAGTTTGGAGTGCCCGCGACGAGCTCCGTGGCAAAACGGACTTTTTTGCGCCGATAGTTTGAGCGGCCACGTGGCCACCCGAGAGCCACCCGCGGCCGGGTCCCCGTCCTTCCCCCGCGCTGCCCAGGGCTCCCCGGGCAGGGACGTGCCGAGCGCACTGCTCCTGTGTTGTTTCTTCCCATGCAAATAACTGTTGCAAGCAGAAATGCATTTCTATATTTAATAAGCTGGATATTTACGTTAACTAAATAGCAGCTAATTATGAAAACATACTTAAGAGTCTGAGCAATTAAGCAATAATATATTACATAGTTATCAAGCCTCCAATACACGTCCTTAATAATCAAAATATTAATATGCAGCTACTCTTCTATTATACAGCAACTCTGCTATTATACAGCAAGTGTCCTATTACTGCCAAATTAAATGCATAGTTAGGCGAATTTAGGACACTTAATTTAATGCGTTCCCAAGAGTTCACTATGGCAGATTCTGCAAGACAGGCCTCTATCGAGGTAGCACAGAATTCCTGGAATTGCTCTTTACTCCAAAGCCACATGGCTTCATTTGCTCAGGGAGACACGGTTAACCCGTTCGTGGCGGCAAATTGCCAGGGAAGCAGCTAATTCCCAGGGGTTGCTCTCAGCTACCAATAAAAGCTATCAAGAATGAAAGAATGACATGCAAGGTGCCTTTTAATGGATCGCGCCGGAAACGAGGTGGATACTGCAAAGCGGAGCAGGAGCTGAAGATGAATGGGAAGGAAGCAAGGAGGAAAATAGTGGGCAGATGCCAGTATTGTCCTAAACGTGTAGTTTTCATTTATCTAGTTGCCAGGCTCACAGTCTGGGGATTGAACTGGTAGATGCCCAACGACTCAGACTCTGGTTTTCCCCCCCTATAAACACTCTCTGGTTGCCTCCAGACATTCAGGGGGAGAAGGTGGTAAACGCACCCGTGAATCCCTACTATATAAAACCTCAGGGAGCATTTCCCCTCGCGTACTTGGCCTGTTGCTCTTTGGGAGCTGCCACATCCCTGTGCCAAAGGGAAGGTGGTGCCGGCACAAGCTCTGGATACCCAGGAGTGCCCCAGCACCCAGCTCCTGCCCCAGGATATTGTGTTTTGTTGGGCTTTTTAATTAAACCCCACAACAATAGGCCTCATTCTTCATCACTTTGCACATTCGCTTGGGTGCAAAGTGGGTGTGAAATGTAAGCAGGCTCATTCCCTATCAATTTACACCTCGTTCTGCACTGAAATAAATAAGGATGGGCAGGGCAGGGATTGGAAAAACCTGGCTGTGGGGTGTGTGGTGCTTCCTGTGGTTCTGCAGCAGCAGCGGGGAGAAGAAAGAAATGTGAGTTCTCTGTTGCGAGGCTCTTTTAGTGCCGAAATCTCTAATTTTCACGTGTGAGCTCACTTCTGTGCTCGCTCTATTGAAATGGTTCTGTTTGAAGTGCCCGTGGTTGCTTGGGGAGCTGCTGATATTTACTGTCCAGCAATTAAATTCCTCAAGAGCTGGGGTGTTAGTGGGGTTGGTGGGGTGAGAGACAAACTGGGGGTCTTCTCTGGTGTGGGGGTCTCTCCTTGGTGTGTCTGCCTGCTGTTTGGGTGGCAAATGGGTCTATACTGGTCCCTTAGTGAGTGAAGCTTCTGCTTTTGAGCTGCATGTGGGTCCCAGCTGCCTCCAGGTGACCTGTGGTACCTTGGCTTTGGTGTCTCCATCAGTGTGACTTTTTCTGCCATCAGAGACTTGATGAAGGAGCAGAGCTCCAGGCACGTGCAGCCTGGGCTTCACTCTGTAGGGGGGTGGCTCCTGCCTCTGAGCTCTGTTATGGGTCTGGAAAACTGTAAAATGCCCTTTTCTTCCCTCTTCCCAGCCAGTGCAGACCCTGGGGATGGGGAGCGTGTCGTGCCATGGAGCTGGCACACGGTGCTGTGGGGTCTGCCGGGCTCTGGGGGTGCAACCAAAACCAACAGTGCCTGTCCCCTCGGTGCCCTGCCCACTGCCGCTCCCGGTCCTGTGTTTTTAAGGTCTTATCTGCCACACGGCTTCCCGGTGGGATGATTTATGGGGTGAGGAAAGCACCCTGATAAATTTTACGGCTGGGCCCTGCGCAGGCTGGGGGTATCAACAGCCTGATCCAGACAGCCCTAATGGAAACTGCCGGCACCGAGGAGCGAGGCGTTATTTATGACTGTCTGTAATGCCACTGCTGGAAATTTATCATCGCTTCTGCTGGGCAGGCTGGAGCTGCCGCGTGGCCAGGGGAGGAAGGGGAACGTGGTGGGAGAGGGCAGGACGGGCACTCGCCGGGGGGTCTGCGGGGAAAGCGGAGAGATCCATCTTGGGGATGGGGGTGCGGGGTGTACAGCGGGGGCTCGGGCGTCGCCTCGGCTTCAGCCAGCTGCTCCCAAAGTCTTGCACCCCTGGCCAGCACCGAGACCCTGAGCGCAGCGTGGCGGGACGGCTCCGAATGTCCCTTCCCAAGCTGGCGTCTCGCAGAGGGGGCTTTGGGGGCGCAGGTGGTCCCCAGCCTCGCTGCCTAGGACTGAGGCGATGCTGCGGCCCAAGGTCACCCGGGAAATCCATGGGGAACAGCAGCCTCAAGAAGGGAAGCTGGAAAGCCAAACCCCTAATGGCCGCTGCTGGGCTGGAAATGCAGGGGATAAATCAGGGAGCTGGGGGGGGTGTGGAGACATGAGAGATGCTGGTCCCCCCCTCTTCTCAGCCGATGCTACATTTGCTGGAGGAATGAAAAAAAATAATAAATTTTAAAAAAATTAAAAGGGAGCAGCTATAAAATCTAGATACTAATAAAATGTTCCAGGAAGATGAATTCTTCCGATATAATGGTGATCCCTGATACTGAAATGTTCCGCAAATACATTTTCATAGCCCCACTCAGTATTATTTGTAGATCTTTTTGCAACCCTTGTCAACAAATTCCTGATAAAAAGGAGACACTTTGCTGTGTGCTAAAGCTATGAATTTAAGAAGTGTCAACTGGTCCTTATTTATGGCGCAATCTTTGGCTTTCTCATTTTACTGATGGGGTTTGGTGCAGACTTGCCGCTTCGCTCACACGCTCTCCCTTCTTGCTCCCCAGTTTGGGATATTAATACTGCAGCTGTCTCGGGCAGAGCGCTGACTTTCTCAAGGTGCAGAGAAGTTATGCTCTGCAGACAAATCTCTCCGAGTAGGAAAATCCATCAAGGGGAGGGGGGGAAAAGACCGCCTTGGCAAACATTGAAATTCTCCCTGTGTCGTTCGGCAATGCTGGTGTTTGCTCAAGCCACCCCGTCTCCCTCGGCTGGATGATGACAGCTGTGGAGACCTGGGGATAATGGGTGAGGAAGCGGCTGGTTAAATAGAAACGGGATCCCTGCGGAATGGGATGGAGGGAGCGGGAAGGGGAGAGTCAGGAGGGGAGACCTGGGGGGCTCCCTCCCCGTGCAACTGTGCGCTGGCTGCCGCTATGTGCCCGCTCCCCTCCCCACAGGGGCTGCAACGGGGTGAAATGGCTCAAAATCCTGCCTGGAAATGCGGGGTGTCCATGGAAGGAAGGCGCATCTTGGTGGGAGAGATGTTGAGTGGGGAGGAGCAGGGAAAGAGGTTGTGGTCTACAGGGGAGACGGACATCTCTGGAGCGTACAGCAGAGGACACGGTCATCACACAAACTTGTTTCTTTGCTAAGTTTGGCCAGAAACTTTCACCTCCAAGCATGGGTTTGGTGTCCGGCTGCCCAACAAGCGCAGTTTGCCTTGGCAGAGCTGCCTCGCCTGGCTGTAACTCACGCCGGGCACCCGGCTTTCCCGTGGCAGTTCCAGCTCAGGGTTGATTGAAGTTCCTCCGGTGCGGCCCCGGTTTTGAGCACCGCTCCTGTGACCCCCAGCTTAGCCCCAGGCTCGCCCTCCTGCAACCGCTCGCCCAGGACTAAAGAAGGAGGTTGTGTAAAGCCGGGGGTCTTGGGGAAACTCCTTTCCGGTACAAATCAACAACAGATTATTCAGAGTTTGGGCTTGGAGGGGTGGTGACAGTGGTTACTAAAACAACTGCTAATAGGAAGTTATAGCTGAATTTGCTTGCAGAAAACTGTGGGGCAGGGGAGAGGCTGCATGGAGCTGGGTGAGGGTCTGGATTTCCACCTCGCTGCTGGAGGCGCTGCCGGCATCCCAGCCGCCTCCTGCTGCCCGGGGAGGGAGCTCCCTGTTCCCTGGCGGTCCCTGCGGGCTGTGTGGGCTCTGGCTGGGATACAGCGCTATGCCCGTGTCCTCCAGCACAACCGGGTGTCAGTGGTGGTGTCCAGCTGGGGCCGGAGGAGGGATGCTCCAGCGTGGGAAGAACCTCCTTCAAGCGCTGCGAGGGAGCCTCAGCCGTAATTGTGCTCGGGGGCTCCCGATGGGCAGGGGGGCGGCAGGCTGAGCTGCGACGGATGTGAGCCAGGCGGGAGCTCCAGCTGCCTCCGGAGTTCTTTTCCGTGCGCTTGTCTACTTCCCTCTCTCCGGCTGGGGCTCTGCTGCGGCAGCCTCTTCCCAACCTGCAAAGCTCAGACCAGGAGCCGGTCGCAGGGAACAGCTAAGAGCATCCAAGCAATGAACCTGGTTCTGGGAGGAGTTCTCAACACAGAAACTTGAGGCAAAAAGACACTTTCCAGGTCACTTGGTCCTTGGCGCGCTCAAACATCTGCTCTTCTGTGCACCTCGTGCTCCCCGCCAAAGGGAGACGGGGTCTTCCGCTGGTCTCGGGGATGGAGATCCCCACTCGTGGTCCCTGCGGAGCGTGGCTGTGCCTGCCCAAGGATGCTCCAAGCATCTCCAGGCACGTAAGACCAGGGGCGCCGCTCTCCCCAGTTGCTTTGCAGCCACAGCCACGCTCTTCCTGCCCTTACGAATGAACTGGGAGCGCTGGGATTCCCAGGGACAAAGGACCAGTAAGCATAGCCTGATTTCTCCCGTGCTTGCAGAGATGCCTGGGTGCCTTGGGGACAACTAGCAGATCCTGTTTTAACTATGGCACATGTTCATAATTTAAGGTCTTTACGGTGGTGCTTGGTTAACACCGGAGCCTACTCCCTGCTGCCCACACCTTTTGTTTGGGTGATTTACTATTCCTCGGTGCCCCTCTGCCCACTGAAATTCATAACAGCTTTCACACAGCAATAGAAAGCTCGTAATTATAGCTGTGTCTGGTACTGCCATTGGAGCTAAAGGGCCTGCTGGCACTTTCTTTTAACGGGAATCCAGCTCCCAGCTGGAATGAAATTTGCCCTGCTGATGGGGTCTTTTTATTAGTTTGTTTGAGCCCTTATTAAAAAAAAATACTCTGTTTTTTGGCAGCGACGGTCCGGTGTGCTCCACCTTCGAGTCTCCTGTGCTCAGACTCGGAGTTTTCAAAGGAGCCTTGGGAGTTCCTTTCGGCAGCGCCTGGGCACTTCTGGCACCCCAGCCAGAAAGCGTCGCCCTCGGGCCGTTGCTGCTCGGGACAGTGATACCATTTGTTTGTGGGGGTTTTTATAAGAGAGGTTTATTTTTTAATTATTCAAAGTCGCCCAGGCAAACGTGCAAGAAATCAGGTGTAACCCAATAAAAGCCGTGCTGTTTAGGTGCTTGGTGATCTACAGACCTCACTGTCCACTGCGGCTTTTCTCCCTTAACTCCATTTGTGGTTTTTTTTTTTAAAAGGCGGCGGTTTACCTTCTCGCAGTGAAATGTCACCTTGGAGTGACAGCAGTGTGGGACACCGGTGTGTCCCCAGTGCCGCTGCTGGCAGCAGGGATAGGGTCGCAAGGACACTTGGGCACGGGAAGGGATTATCCTCTGCCCACAGGGGTGCCTTAAAGCGCAGCAGAGCAGGGTCCTGCGAAAAGTAAAACTGGGGTGAGCAAAGAGGACTCCAGGGAAAAGAGGGAGGAGGAAGGCCAGGAAGAAAAGACAGATGGAAAAGCAGACAGGAAAGTGTTCACAGGGTGGATGAGAGCCATAGCGCTTGGGGAAATGCTCCAATTTTGCTTTGTCTCCTGTGTTTCTTGTCTGGGGACCCCACTGGGTATTTCAGCAGCTCTTGGAAGCCACCAGAGGTGACCGACGTCCCTCCCAGCCTACCCACAGCCAGGGGGTGGGCAGGGGGCTGATGTGCAGGGAGCCACCACGTGGCCCCAGGGGAACTCAGGTGCCTCTTCTTCCTGGGGGCTGACTCCTCACTTGCCTCTCCCAGTGGGTGACGTGTTGTGGAAGGTGCCTGTGGCGTCCAGGTGTCTCCAGAGGGAGCCACTCTGCTTTGGGAAGCAGCAAGGATGTCTATCCATGGTGTATTGAACGCGGGAGCTGCTGCGGGCACCCGGATGTTCCTTTCCCCTTCCCGTCCCACACATGGCTGCCCAGGCACTCACCAGGCAGTAACCAAAGGGTTCTTCCACCTTATTTTCAGCCCCTCTGTTGGTGCTCCCAGCCAGCCCTCACAGGATCCTTGGCCCAGGCACTCCTCTGGTGCAAGCCTGCCGGCTTAACCGGGAGCGCTGAGCCATCAAGCCAGGGGACGTGAGGAATCCAGTTACAGGGAAGGATATGGAACCATGAGACGGCTTCCAAAAATAGAAGGAAAAGACCAAAATAGCTGGTCATGAATCTCGAGTGCAGAAAGCAGGGCCAGCATGGCAGCAGGGGACACAGCCACGCTGCCGCCGGGCAGGGCAGCTCGGAGGACTGGATGCGGATCAGCGTGCGGATGCCCTGCGGCTCTGCTCGGATTCCGCCTTCACCCCCAAGGTGTAAATTCCCATCAAGAAACTGGCTGAAAGGAGAAGCACGTCATCTGATCTCTGCACCACGAATTTACAAGCAGGGATCACGCAGCCGTGGGGGGATCATCGTAACTAAGTCCAGAGGATATTCCCGGTAGCAGGCGACAGGAGAGAGCGCAGCTCCTCACTGCAGGCTCGCACGGCAGAATCCTAGAGGGATTTTAACAGCATAAGACACACTTTGTGAAAGTTTTGATGGCAAACGGGTAACGGGGAATATCTCAGGAATTTCTTAGCGCGGTTTGGCGTTGCTGGGTAAAATTGAGCAACAGGAGAGGGTCCAGGCTGGCTGTCAGGGTTGTCCCTTCCCTGCTCCTGTGCCACCGAGTCCTGTCGCCCTTCCTGGTGCAGACGCACTTTTCTCACAGCTTCCTCCACAGCCCAACTTGTGGAAACTTAGTCCTAGATCATGCTCCAGGACGCTGCAGATACAGCACTTGTAATAGCTGAGTCAAGACCTTTTATTCGTGTTACCAGAGGGTTTCTTTAGCCAAAATGCCTCATGTTTAAGAACTTGATCCTCCAAAACAATGTTGTTGTCTCAGCGTTGTCTGTGTGTGATGAGGAAAAGCAGAGACTAATAGTTCTGTGAATTCCTCCCTTGATTGGAAATGTTGGGTCTCTTTGTTAGTACTTGTAGTTGGAGGCAACTGCTATGTGTTAAACAGGGACTACAGCATGTATTTATTTACCTCTAAAGGGTTTTATTACTTCCACACACACATTCTTTGCTGATTTGAACATCCTGAAAGCAAAGCTATGCGTGTGCCAACGCTCTGCAAACTAAAGGGCAGAGGTTCTTGCAAGGTTTTCCTGCTCCAGTGATGGCTCCAGGGTCAGCTCACAAAAAGAAGGTCATTCAAAAGACAAGTGATGTTTAGAAACTGATAACCAGGGTTCTGCTGAAAGGGATTTGATTTCCCCATCTAAAAGGAGATCTTTGATTAGTGACTGGTGGGGCAACTTCAAAAGCTCACGGGGTCTGGCTGAGATAAGCATTCAAACCTGGGATGCTCCTTCCCAAAGCCTCTTTGATCTGGAATTAAAGCTAGAAATCTTGCAGGCTTTATGGTGAGATTTCCAGTGTTTTTAATGACCCACCAGGCACAATAGGATCCACCTGGCTTTTCCTCTCCAGCCAGCCATAAACCGGCGGGGTATGGTTTTAGCTGTGGCTTTTTGGGGGCGAGAAGGGCTCCGGCTCCCTGCGGTGGAGCGCAGCCCCTAAACCCCTTTCTGAGACTGGGGAGGGAGGGGACTCGGCCAAAGCCCCCTGTTTTGGGGTGCTTCTGGGGGCCGGACCCTCGCCGCAGCTCGGGGTTCCTGTCTGAGGTCTGCTCTTGCTTGCACCAGTGACAAGAGGGACCTCAGTGTGCTGTCACCTGCCCCGGGGTCGCTCTGAACTGCAGCCTGTGATGCTGCTGGTTGAAGTTACTGGGGGCTCACCAGTTTGCACCAGTGAGCAGCCGGCGTTGGGTGGCTCACTGGAGGGACGCGGGCTCCCCGGTGACGCTGCGTATTCACGTTAGGGTTTGGCGAAGCGCCGCGGTGACGCACGCGTCGGGCTGAGCCCGTCCCCATCCGCTCCCTTGGCCGATGCTGACAGGGTGCTGCGAGGCCTGGCCGTGGGCTTGGGCGTAAAATGTGTCACACCTGGAAGTAATTAGAATGAATTTTTACTAATTCATAGCTAATTGCACAATTACTCTTCTGTGAAAGATTCAACTCTCAACAGACACTTCAACACATGAAATAAGTTTCTCCAAATCTGGCTTGAAAAAGTAGCGTGGAGATGTCAGGCTGGATCCAAAATGTTATTTTCTTTTCAAATTAAGTAATTCTTTCTGAATATATTTCAAAATGCTCAGAGATGATCGAGACAGTTTCTCTGGTAATTTCCAAAGGGGAGAGCTGGGGGGGTGGGCCCGCGTGAGCGGCATTCCCGGGATGCACGAGCCCAGGAGCCACCTTCCCTGGTGGCGTGGCACGGCGCTGACTGCGTGCTCTGCTCCATGTGAAGGAGAAGCCGAGCTCCCGGGACCGGCGCTTGTCCCTCTGCTTCCAGAGGTGTCAGGATACAGCGGTTTCTGGCCGCAGGATGCTGCGGTGCGGGACCCCCTGGGCTGAGAGCGGGCGCGGGGAGCGGTGCCGGCGTGCAAACCCTGCCGACCCGCTTTGACGAGTCGCTTGATGCCGTGTCTATATCTCCTGTGCGCTTGCAAATGATGTTTACTATTTAATAAGATGTGATGAGACTGTTCTGATACTTCAAAGGCAGCTGACAGTTTTGTTAGAGATAATCAAGGAACTTTTGGACAATTACGGTGAAGGCTTTGACAGCAAGAAAACGCACAAACCTTGTAACTGTAACTAGCACCAAAGTCAAAGATTCTTCCCTGGAAACAACTTGAATATTCATTTTATCCATTAAGCGTCACTTTTTTATTTATTTATTTTTATTCCGTGCTTTTTTATGTCACTTTGCTTCCTTTATGCCCAGGAGAGCTCTTCTCTTGTTACAAGATGTGAATCTTCCCACCTTCTTGAACTTCCTCCGCTCCAAACGGGCGGAGGGGCTGTCGGTGCTGTGCTGTCTCCCTGCCTGTCCCTCTGCTGTGCCGGCACATCCCGGCTTCTGCGGGAATCCGGCGGGGGGGAACACACTGCGGTCACAATTTTGCAGATTTCTTATGAGACCAAGAAGCTCAGAAACCTCTGCAAACCCTCCCAGGGCCACAGCAGCAAGGCAACGGCCGGGATGTGGTCGACAGGAAAAATCCCGAGTGACTTCCTAGGGCTGGGGCTGGACCTGGGATATGGAATGTATCAGTAATTCAGCCAGGATGGGCAAAAGCTAAATGTCCCTTGAAAGCATCTGACGAAGCAGGTGAATCGGAATGAAAACCAGCTGAGCTCTTCCTTTGGGTCATCTGATCTGCTGATTTCCCCTAATATTGATTGATGTTTGGCTTATAGACATATTGTCAAGTGGACACATGGGGCTTTTTTTTTTTTCCCAGTTGACGTTCAGGGAAAGTGTTTCATCTAATCACAAACCTTCTACTGCTCCAGCCAGCGAGAAGGAAATCTGATAATATGGACATAGAACTAAAGCTGCTGATCTAATAAGAGTTTTGTGGGGCATGAGCAGGCAGGCGCCGTGACGGGTCACCAACGTGCTGGGCTGAGAATTCCCGATGGGGCGAGACTTTGGCAGCAGAACCAGCACCCCCTGTTATCCCCTTAGCCGGGCTGGGGGGGACAAAATTGCTAATAAGAGAGAACTTTGGGGTTGTGTTGGATCAGCCCCGATGCGCTGCGACGCCATGGAGGGACGGGCACGGGGCTGGCAGGGCAGCGATGCCCCAGTGCCTGGCTGCCTCCTGTGGGGGGGGGGGGGGGGGNGGGGGGGGGTCTGCCCCATTGCTGGGGGGCTCCGTGCTTCTTGTGCCCTTGGTTTTGCCAGCGTGTGCTGTCCGTGTCCTCTTTTCTATTTCCATCCCCATCCGATCCTCGCATCCCCCCCAGCCCCTTGGGGACCGGCCATGTGTCCCCCCCAACTCTGCCGGCCGCTTCGGCGCTGTGCATCGCGCCCCCCAGTAGTCGCTCGGAAAGGTAATTGGCCAAAGATTATTCTGTGTAATTGAATGGCAGGGGCTTTGTGTACCAAACAGGGACTTGTCTTTGTCAAAAAGTCTTTACAAAGTACCCAGCTCCGGGTGTCAGGGAGGACAAGTTTTTTAATCATGTTAAAATGATTTATTTAAACGTCAAGCCATGTCACCTCACTTCCTTTCATTTTTCAAACTGTTTGTGTTTTTTCTGGATGATAAATTTATCTTCAGACAGCCTCAATATGACTAATTAACTTTGAAATATAAGAACCAGATGTGTGAGCTGGAGAGCTTTCTGAACTCATGCCAGGCGCTTTTTTTTTCCCCTCTTTCCCTCTCCTCGCTGCCTGCGCCGACATCGCTCTGCCGGCACCCGCAGCACATGGAAAAACCCCGTTAGAGAGCGGGACTGACCCTCTTCCCCCTCCTGCCCCATCTGCCCAGCCCGAGTCACGTTTTACTGCCCCAGACGGCCCCTGCCGTGCCGGGGCGAGCGCCGAGGCCCCCGCGTACCTGCCGGGATGATCTTCCCTGCGGAAAGCAAGCTGCCACCGCTCGTGTGCCACATGAAAGGAAATCAAGGCTGGATGTGACATCAAGTGATTTCTTTTAAAGAAGATCCTCCCGTGTGAAGTGGGTTTTCCCCTTCTCTTTTCATGAGACGATTGCTCCGAGCTGCTCGAAGAAGGGAAACATTTTTGTAGCGATTAATTAAGCAAAGCCTCTCGGCTTAATTTTTCTCGCTGTGACGCGCGGTCTCGTCCCCATGGCAGGAGTGGGATAAGGATGGGAGCAGCCGGGCAGCGCGGCCAGATGAGGGCTGGGTCCAGCTCTGGGTTCGCCTCCGGTTCCCGCTGCGCCGGGGGAAGCATGGTACCCACTTCCTCCCGAAATCAGCCCAAACCTGCAGCTGGAGGGTGGGGGGGGAGCGGGGTGCTGGAGCAGCACCCAAGACCCCCAGGAGAGGACGGGATAAGGGGAAGAAGCACTTGAGGGCACCGTGCTGCTGCCTGCAAAGGTGGTGGAGAGTGAGGACAGGAAATAACGGTCTTTGCCTCTCTCATGCTTTTTGCTTGACAAAACACTTATTAATCACAAAACGTGCTGAAGCCGATGGCAGCGAGGGCTGGCGCGGATTCACCTTCTGTCCTGGAGAGCTGTCCCATCTCAAAACCGGTGGACAAATACCAGTTTTCAGTTTTAGATTGTTTTTCATCTCACAGCTGAACCGGGCGTGTGTAACAGGCAGAAGAAGGGCCGGGTGTAAAGGCTGGAATTGAACCGGAGCAGCGGGAGCAGCTCTGGACCACGGAGGGGGTTTCCGAGATGATGGTGCTGCTTGAGCTCTGCCCGGCTTGGGACGGGAAAAGGAGTTTTGCTGGATCCTGGGGATGAGAAAACCCCTCCCTGCCCTGAGCCCCGCGCTGGGGCAGCATCTCCGCACCGCTAACGAGCCCTTCCACTAATGGGGCTGGTGTGAGGCGGATGGGACATGACAGAGAGGTGCAGGAAAATCCCGGGATACGCAGGTACATCTGAACAGCTCTGCACAGGCACTGCAATCCCCTGGGAAAGGTGGTCCGTGCCGGGAGCTTTCCGGGTTGAGAGATCAACCCCAGCACCTCCAGAGGAGTCAGGGTGACAGGACAGGGCTTTTTTCCAGCCCCTTTTTGTGCCCTGGTGTCCTCAGACAGGAGCGTCCGGAGAGTCCCCCGGCTCTGCTCCGTGATCCTGACGGGGCCGGCAGCCACATGCGGCCCCTGCCCCGCTGCGGGTCCCCGTGTCACCAGAGGAGCGACGTTGCCTGTCAAGCAAACTTCAACAAATGTCTCTTCAGCCAAAACAGATTTTTCAAACAAAGTGTAAATATTCATGTAAAAATGTTGATTTTGGTGGAGATTTTCCTGATCTTCTTGGAACTGGTAATCAAAATAATGTTTTTTAAATTGCTGTTTTTAAAGACTTTTTTTTTAAGTTTTCATCTCAACAACCCTAAATTTATGCTATGGAAAAACTGCAGTCAAAATTATTGGGTTAGTGTGTTTAAAGGGAGATGGCTGCCATTTTTTTTAACCATTTCCAGCACGTGGCTTTTTACGAGCATGTTTTGCATTCGCTCCTGCCTTCGTCGGTGGGAGCGCAAATGGCTGGAGAGGACAATTCTTTTAATTACAGCTTCCCAGGCCCGATTAAGCCGTGTGAATCCGTGCTCACACACGGGCCATTCCTGCGACGTCTCCGCTGAAGGGCAGATTGTGTCACTCGAGCTGTCCCCTGCTCCCATGCACCCCAGTTTGCTTGGCTTTGCTCCACCAGCACCCGTGGAGGACTCTGTGTCCCGGGCAGCGGCAGACTCACATCCACATCCAAGGAAAAATTGTAAGGATCCCCGCTGGCCGGGATGCAGGGCCGACACCGGAGTTCACGCAAGCAAGCTGCCCGTGCCGTAAGGACAAATAAGCGGATAAACTACGTTGCCCAGGGACTCTCCAGCTGGGCTTCCATTTCCCCCAGCGGGTAAAACGCTCCGTCCGGAGGCTGCGGAGAGCGGAGGAACGCAGGTCGGGGCTGGGGCCAGGAGGGGACCCGGCGTGGGGGTCCCCGCTCCTCTCCCTGGGCGCAGGCACGGCTGGAGCCGGCGCGAGGCATCGCCACGCACGGCTTGTTAGGGCGATAATGGAACATTTCAAACACAACAACATTAAAAAACGAGCTGAACTTTCCCCTCCCCGCGCCTCAGCCCTGCCCTAAATATACATAACAAGCTGCGAAAGCCGGCTGGGTGCGAGCTAGGAGCCATCAGCGGATGTTGACAGCCTTGATGTCTTGGCGGGCAGGATCCAACAGCGTCTCCCACTGTATGGCGCTAGATATTTAATAAAGTAAAACCCCCAGGATCAAGAAGGCTGCAATCCCTCCCAGCTCCTTTCTTCTGCTTTGCTCGAGCTCTTTCAAGCCTGCCTCCCGTCTCTCTCCAGAAAATCCTTTCATGCCTCCCTCACCAGACTGACAGTTTGACAAGTTGCCACGAGTGACATCTGATTTGTACAAATTTCAAGACTAATAAATCTACCTGTCAAAGCGGAAACTTTAAAAGGAGCTAAGCCCAGCGGGTATAGTTTAACAGAACTCAAGTTGATGAAACTGTAGGATGGAGAAATTATATCTGTCACAATCCACCCACATTAGTTCTGTAGAGATGTTGGCAACTGAAACAAACGTCTTTCACAGCCTGGAAAAAAAAAGGAAAAAAAAAATAAAAGGAGACTGTTAATACTGTGAGTAACAAGTAACAGTTCTATTTGTAAACTAGCAAATTTATTTATTTAATTTTTAATTTTCTTGTAGACGCACAAGGGATGGAGAGACCCTCCCTGCTCCGGTGATCCCGGCGCTGCGGCACGGGGTCTTGGTGCTTTCGGCGCCCTGGGCTCGCCAGCACCTCGCTGCGGCTGTGATGACGCGGGGACGATGCTCATGCCAGGCAGCAGCACCTGCTGAGGCCATGTCCCCTGTGAGGCCGCGGGACTCGGTGCCATCCCGATGGGTCCAGCCACAAATCCCGCTCGGTGAAGCCCCCTGCGGGGGGCTGAGCCCCGTGTGATGCTCCGTCCCCCAGCTCTCCTCCTTTTGCTGGTATTTTCTTCTGTTTCCTCTGCCGCCGGGTGCCCGCCTGGGACGCAGGAGAAGGCGCTGCCTCCACCGGACTGATCTCCCATCTACAGACCTGAAACTTCCGAAGGGCTCAGCTCAACTTTCTCCCCCTTTGTGGCCCGTTTCCCCAGGAGGCTGCAAGCACCCGCAGCCCAGGGAGCTGATTTGGGAGCAGGGCACGGGCTTCCCCGAAGGGCTCCATCCCGGCAGGGTCGGTGCAGAGGCAGCAGCGGGGCTGCAGGGAAGGCGACCCCAAACCCCTTCCCGTTCCCCCACCTGGGATCCAGGGACTCAGACCCTGTGGTTGCCACGTTTTGTTCCCGCGGAGTTACGAAGGAGGCCGGGTGTCTGAAGAGCGGGTTAGGAAAGCATCCAGGCACGCCGAGGAAGGAGATGTGGTCTCGTACCCAGCTGAATTTCCTTTTTTATTGCGTCTTCTGCTGGAGACACGCAGACGTGAGCAGCCAGTTCATTCTGCCTGTTGGAAAGAGATTGATTTGAAAGTCGCACGTCGCATGAAACTCCTGTAGCCGCGTCTGCAGCGCTGAGCGTGTCTTCAGGTGGATCTAATGACTGAAGGAAACCTCTGAGCTGATGATTTATGACAGCTGGTTTGGTTATAACTTGCCCATCTCCTTTCATTACAGAGGAGACCGGAGTGTTAGCTCTTTCCACTCGAATCCCATCTGCCGAGAGACTCCCTGCTTTCTCCCCAGCCTGCGATAGCGCTGCCTCACCCAGCGAGGATGTGCTGGCTCGGCACGGAGAGGAGAGCTGCCAGCAGCCTCCTTTGCCCGGCGCGGGCTCCCACCTCGCTCCTGCTGCCCCAAACTCCGCACGGGAGCCACACAAAAGCACGGCTGCTCATCCAGGTGGACCCATGTGCAGGTCTGTAGCTGTCTGAAGCTCGTTTAAGTCCCGCTTCAAGCGACGCCCAGGCTCCGTGTGGGTCCTCTGCTCCTCGCGCGTGAACCACGGCTCGTAAGCTTGAATCACAAGCGACGTTTCTGAGCGCTGGGGCTCCTGGCGGAGCAGAAAGGCGGCCGCCCCGCAGCCCAGCCAGCCCCGGGGTCTGTCCCCAGCCTGGCCGCAGCAGCTGCAGGGGTCGCTGCATGGGGACAGGGTGCTTATGGACCCCCGATTTTGGGCCATCAGTCACACGTGGATGGCTGTGAAAGTCAAGTGTTGCTGGGAAAGTGGTTTCTGCCCCTGGACCCGGTGCGGTGCGGAGCGCGGCGCCCTGCCCAGCAGCAGAGAGGTGACACGCAGCAGCCGTGAGCCCCCGCGCCGACACCGGTTTCGACGGGCAGGAGCACGGTGGCGTTTTTCTGGAGGCAGCAGCATGGCTGGAGCTGGCAGGCTCCAGAGCTGGGCAGATGGAGCGCTCAGGATTGGGACCTCTCCCGTGCGGCTCCTGCCAGTTCAGGGCCATCAGTCCCAACCCCAAAAGCCCAAAGGCAAACCCAGGACTGGTTGTGGCTTCCAGGCTCGCCGGCCGGCCGAGGCTCCCCGGCACAGGTGGGACGGCACCGGGGACTCGGGTGAGCCCCCACTGCCAGGCCCCCATTTTGGTCCCGCTCCTGGAGAAGTCAGCAGGAGCTCTCCCATTTTGCAGACTGGCTTTTCCACAGGACGAAGCAATTACCAGGTGACTAGTAAATCCCAGTCCTCATCACCCTGCCCACCGGAGCATCTCGCGGCACTGTGAATCTCTGGAAGGTTTCTGAAACCTCAGCTCTGCACCAACCTTTTCCAGCAGAGCAGCAGCCACGTTGGGATCATCCTGGGCCATTCCTCACTTCCAACGAGTCTTATTTAGAGATGCGCTTCCATGGAGAACCAGTCAATATATTTGTTTTCCCCTAGATATACAGCTGCAGAAGCAAGCCATGCAGGAAGTTTATTAAGCTTGGTTAATTTTCTAATAGCCGCAGCGATGATGGATGTAAGCCACGCTGTCTTCCATAAATAAAATAATCACGCTGATGGGAAAATATAATTCTTGTAGCTAAGGCAGATAATAGATGACATGTTAGTACCCACCAAGTGTCTCGTCTCTGGTAACATTCCCATGTGCTTCAGCGGGGTCGGAGTTCGGCTCGCCCTGGGTGCTCTCCCAGACACCATCCACTGGGGATTTTAGTGTAAACAGCCCACCGAGGTGGGGGTTTTTTTCAACATCTGTATTATTTCTAATGTAATTCCTATGTCGAGGGCTCTGTTGCGACGAAGACTGAATAGAGGTTGTGCTCCCGTGTACCTCCGGCAGCGGCTCCCGCTCCTGCCCGGCCCCCGGGGTGGGCGCCCTGCGGACGGGCGCTCACTGCCGTGGCCGATGGGTTTGAAGACGGTTCTTGCTTGCGGCTCTTTCACCCGGAGACCCCCGGGCCGAGGGGTTGGTTCTGGCTGGTGGAAGGAATTGCTTTCCGGTGATTTCTGCCACGAACCCGAGCGCTTGCTGCCGTTGATCCCCGCTCCGGGAGGCAGGCTGTGCCGGTAAATCCTCGGCCATCTCTCGCTGGGGCTCAGCCCCGGTTCGAGCAGCCTCTGGAGCGGGGGGACCCGCACCCCTCTCCCTCGGGTCAGATCCAGCCGTCGTCACCCCCTAGCCTAGAGCTGCCCATTTGTATCGCATGGCATCTGAAAATCTCTGGCTCAGAAAACCACAACACGCGGGGATTATCCAAGAAGAATTGAACTCACTTCTCCACGATAAACTCTGGTTAGGGAGATTACGACTGTTTACCCGAGAAGTAAATATTGCTCAGCGCTTGATGGCTGCCAGATACGAGGGAAAGGGCTTGCGGCTGCGGGGCCGGGCTGCAGGCGATGCCACGGCACGGCCGGCCCCTCTGCGGGCACGGCGCGAGCCGTCCCTCAGAAGGACGGACGAGCCCGTTGTCCTGCCAGGCTGCCCGGCGGGGAGGCTGACGGGGTTTGGCGAAGCAGGGGTGCCCGTCCCCGCCGCCTGCGCCCGGGTAAGGTGTTTCTGTGCCGGCTCTCGCTGACGTGATTTGCGGAGCTCGGCTAACTCGATAAGCTGGATGAGGAACGGCAGCCGAGCCTGGCCGGTTGTTTCTATTGTGCTTCTTCCGTCGCTCCGTGCCCAGTCCATGCAGGTGACACCTCTATATCTTGACAGTGAAATTAAGCATGGCGAGGAAACGTTTTCCTCTTTCCTACTAACACCTGCAGCTGACACCGGCTGCGGTGTCTGGCCGGACATTTTACTCTAACGTGCCTACAATTTACCAGAGATTGGGGCACCGATGCTGCTGCCAGGCACGTCCGTCCCTGCTGCCCGTCCCCCAGCGCCGTGTCTCTGCCTTGCTGCTGCGCCCGACTCCGCAGGACAAAGCCCGGCGCATCAACGCGCGTCTGGTTGGGGGAAAAAGATCCTAAAAAGATCCTAAAAAAGATCCTAAAAAAATCCTAAACTTGCGTATGCTCAAAGGGTTCTTAGCGAAACGTGCCGTGCTCGCTATGCCATCCCACCTTGCTGCCTGGTCCGGACGGGACAGCAGCCGGCTGCCCCCGGCTCCCGGTGGATTTGCCCCGCTCCAAGCTGGCACCACCCCACCGGTGCGCTCCAGCCAGCGGGTGCCACGGGGGCTTCGCAGGCTCTCGGGGGGCGGCTGCTGCTGCGCATCTGACCACCGGTAAGAAGCTGCTGCGTGGCTGTTCCCGTCATACGCCAGCTCGCACGGGGCTCTCGGCGCCGCTCGCCGCTGGCACGCTGAAAAGCAACACGTGGGCTTGGAAACCCGGTGGAATGGCCACCTCCAGCACTACTCCTGCGTAATACCAACCCGCCCCGGCACCGCCAGAACCTCCTCCGCTGCGGTAACGGAGGGCACCCAAGGCAGACCTTTTGTGCGGAATGATTGTGGCCTCCCATGTACAAATATTTCCAACAAAATTTATCTTTGCAGGGAGCGGAGGGGGACGCTGCCCTGCTGGTTTGCCATCTCCGCAGCGGCTGGCCGGGGCGAGCGGCTCCTCACCAGCGGCTCCAGCTACGCGCATCTGCGCGGATGGCAGAAGAAGACGGATAGACCCTGTTGTCTTTCTAATTCCTGTTCCCTTTGTAATGTGGGGGCTGCCCTGCTCGCCTGGTGTGCTTATCTCCCCTCCAGGTTTCAAAGCCAGGCTAATCGTATCCATCACACGCTGCGCATTAGCAAGGCGAGCTCCGGGCTGTCACCGCACCTCATGTGCAGGCATATGTTCCAGCGAAGGGCCGAGTGATTTAGAGGGGACCATTCACAGTCACAGTCATCGCTTCAAATAAACAGGCTGAGAGTTTAATGATTTCAAGGTAAAGCTCTTTTATTAAGACAACACAGGGAACTTTTTTCAACCACAGCTGACATCACTATAATAAATCACCATCATGTCTTGTGGGATTGAAAAAGCCAAAATACTGTCAGAACTGATTTTTCTGGCTACTCGTGCCTCCAGAACAAACCATGTGTTTTTAATCAACAAATCTTTGTTTTGCATTTCTAAGACCCTAGCACTCTTTAAATAGTTAGCATTTACCAGAGGGATATTTTAAATTCAACACACTGCTTCCTTACTGAAGAGATTAGGAAACAGGACACCACATTACAGACTTACTGGGCTTGTCCGGGGCTTTTGGAAATTTGTTTTTGTTCTGTTCGTGCAGTGGAGAGAAGGGCTTTCCCATACTTGTCTCTAGCTTCGTTAGACCTTTTCTCTCCTGAAAATCAGGACATTTGCTGCTTGTAGGAGCCGAATCACCTAACCGAGACATCAACACAACCCTCCCTGTCCAAAGGCAGGAGGAAAAGCAATGGGAATAACAGCACACCCAGAGAGATTCCCGAAGCCCCTGGAAGGCCGGCAGTGATAAATGCCCCTTTGCCCACCATCGGGCGTCCTGCACCCGTCCCCCTCTGCCCAGCAAAGCCCCGGTGGAGCTGGGTGCCAGGGGACGGTCCGAGCATTGCCCCGGCCGTTCCTGCTCTCGCCCGGCCGCCGATGCCGGCACTGTTCGTTCATTCCCAGGACGTACCAGCCTTTTCCGCTGTGTTTCCCCCCACAGCACCCGTGTGCTGGGGTCTGGGGGGAGGCTCACCTCCCCGCTCCGGTTTCAAGGTCAGGCTGAAAGTGGAGACGTCGGGATCCTCTTTCACGCCAGGCAGGATCCCCTCCCGCTCCAGCAAAGGAAGGCGACGTGCTCTGCCTGCTTGGCACAAATGTCAGGGCTGAGAATAAACCCGGGACCGGGCCCAGGCACGAAGATGCCCACGCCAATCAACCTGCCGTGCCGGCACGCCGGGGAATCGCCAAACCCCGTGGGGACGGAGCGGGCAGCACCGGGGCGGGCGAGTGGTCCTGGGGGTGCTGCGAGAGGGACAGGACCCGCAGGGACAATTCCAGACTCAATTCTTCCTGTGTCACACGGCAGCTTTGGTTCGGAAACCCTGCCGGGAAAGGGCTGGGTGACCCGGGCACTTGTCCCCACGGAGGACACCTCGCAGGCAGCCTGCTCTCCTCCCAGTGCCCCCGGTTATGCCAGGCTGGTGGCACACCGGTGCGGGCAGCCAGCGGGACAGTGAGAGCAGGGAAATGTGGGGGCACCACACAGGACACCCCCTTGCCTGCCCCAGTCTCAGCACCCGCCACCCCCGGGTGCGACCTCGCCAGCAGCCCCTTGGGCTGGAGCGGGTCCAGGGGGACAAGGTGACCTTCTCCGGAGCCAGCTCCGAGCCGAGCATCCCCACCGCTCTCCTGGATGCCTCTCCCCCGGGATGACAGCAAGCCCCCAGAGCCCCCACGGCTCCCCCGGATCGGGGATGAACTTTCCCCTTCGGACGAACCCCTGCCACCTCCTGGGCTGACCCCGGGACCCCCCCTCCATGCGTGACCCCCTCCCCGCCTCGCAGACCCCCTGCGGGCGGCATAAAAGCGACCTGGGCACATACATTGCTCCGACACCCTCCCACGCAGCCGGGCGAGATCAAAGCCAGCGCCGGCAATCAAAGCATGTGACAGGCAGGTGTCCGTCCCCCTCGACGGGGCCGCGATTAATCACAGGGTCTGTCCCACAAGGAGATCAAACTGGGCCTCCTGCCGGCTGTTGGTTAAAGCCTGCCTTCAAGTTACCCTAATTAAAGTTTTCTCTTCGCCTCCCCCGTGTTTGCCCGGCTGACTGCTGTCCCATGACCGCCCCTTTCACTCCTTAAAACAAAGGCTGCTGTGAGGAGCTCCGGGCAGCCGGAGCTGCCGGCCCCGGCCATGCTTGGCCATCCCTTTCTTCTCCAGCTGCTGGAAAACCGCAGCCGGGCAGGGGAGCATTTCCCGCGGGCAGCTGCCCCCTGGCCAGCCCTGCGCCCACCCGCTGCCCCCAGCACAGCCAGGGCGGCCTCTCCCTCCTCTGCTTCCCCTGAAATTCTCGAGCGCGTTTATGCCTGTTCTGGAACTTTTCCTCCTTCTTTTTCCCTTCCCTTTCCCTTTCCCTTTCCCTTTCCCTTTCCCTTTCCCTTTCCTTCCCTTCCTTCTTCCTCGCATTTTTCCTCCTCCCAACCCGGCAGAATCGGCCGAAAAGCGTTGTTCGGAGTATTTGCAGCGGTGGGACCTGGAGGAGCCCCCCTCGTGCTAAAGGCTCCTCTCCATCCTCCTCCCCGAGGTCCTCGTCTTGCCGTGACATCAATAGCGGCATTTTGACGAGAAGGCGAAGGAAATGCTTCTCTCCAGCAACGCTCGGCTTTGATGTGTTTCAGGGTTGCATAAAAGCAATCCAGGGGAGAACCAAACCGTTTCTGCCTCCAAAAACGGGGGGGGGTTAAATGCACATTTTAGACATGTCACATAATGAAGAAGTTTTAAGGGTTTCTTTTCCCCTCTAATGCGCGCATTATTTCACTCACGTGGCGGAGGAGGGGGAAAAGAATGGGAAAAAAATCACGGGGTTTCACTGAGGAGCAGCTGGCAATCGGGAAATCAATCATTTTGATGGCAAAAATGCTCAAAACTACCCACGGCCAGGGCTTGTCCCTGTCTGTGCCCGGGGGTTTGTCCCCGCAGAGGGAGTTGGGGGACCCTCGCCGATGCCTTTCGTGCCGGGGTGCGGGTGAGCACAGGGCAGCGGTTCTGGAGGGACGGGTCCCCCTTCTCCTGCTTCGCGTGCGCCTCTGAACTTGGCTTTCCTCCCCGCAAGGCGCGGGGCCGGGTGACAAAGGGTGGTGCTGTCGGGGCCGGGCGTCATCGATGGCACTGGCTGCGGGGCAGGACGCGGGCTTCAATCGCCGGCACACGTTGACTCTGGCACCGGGACAAACCACCTTTCACAGCCTCCCTGCCACCTCTCTCCCTCTGCCCGCTCGCGGGCCATCACTCAAACGCCTGCCCCAAACCTGACCTTTTTTCCAGAGGAGCCTTTGCTAAAAGCAGCGTTTCTTCCCCGAGCTCCGCCGGAGGAATTTCACCGGTGGCGGTGGGCACGCAGTGCCGAGCCGGTGCCGGCTGCGCTCCGTGGCTCCGGTGAGCTCCGGTCCCAGCTCGCACGGACGAGGACACGGGTATGTGTCCGGCCCACGCGGCTCCTCGCACCTGTTTGTCAATTTGCACAGCTGCTTCTAATCCCCGCTTTGAAGTCCCCCCCTCCCTGTTTTTCCAGCCCACGGCCTCGGCGCGGGGCTCCCGGGGTCAGGGCAGCCTGGAAAGGTTTCCGCAGGGCTGCGGAAAAGTTTTGCCGTCGGGTTCGGAGGAGCATCCGAAAGTTCAGGCTCTTCCCAGTCCCCCTGGCGAGCATCCTCCCGGCCCTGCCTGCGGCCGGGGGTCCCCCCGCGAAGCCCCCAGCGAAGCCGCTTGGGGCGGTGGGGCTCCTCTCCTAAAAAAATCCCGGGAAGGGCAAGCCAGCACCACAGAGCGGATTTGTGCGGCCTCGCACACGCGCACGCAGCCTTAATGCAATGTTGTTCTGGTCCTGGCCTTACATTATTAGTAATAATAACTGTAAAACTTTGTTACCCGCAACACGCAGATTGGAGTAGCCAGATAAAGGTCTGTGAGCTACACAACCTGCTGCTGGGGAGAGATGGCTATCTAAATAAGGCGCTTTTTTTAACCTAAGATAATAGTGATAATGCTAATAATAATAATAGTAATAATAATACCTCTTTTTAGCCTGCTTCAAGATCCAGATCTTATCCTAAACAAGAAAATAATTCTAAGCCCCGGAGAATGCATTGCAAATTAATATTGATTATCAGGAATAATAGTCCTAGGAATGGTATCGCAATGTCTAGGGAAAGGATTCCTCCAGGGCCAGGTAATAATCACAGTCATATTTAGTATCTGCACTGCACTTTCTATCCCCAAAGCAGATTAACCTCTTCTGTACTAGCTTAATTATCCGGCCGCGGGCTCGCGTGGTTGGAGGCGAGCGGCTGCGCCGCGGAACCACCTCTCGCCTGGAGAACTCTCCCAGCGTGGGGACCCCTCACAGCCCACCGCGCGCGGCCTCCGGACGGATGGACGGACGCACCGGTGCCCGGCGCCGGCAGCCCCTGGAGCCCGACCCCCTCCCCTGCTCCAGCCCCCGCCGCAGCCCCAGGTTCTCCGGGAGACCACACAATGTGCCTGACATGCCATTTAATGCAACACAATGAAATATTGAAAGGGCTTTCAAAACTCAACATGTTGAGGCAGAAATCTATGGAAGATGTTTAATACTAATTCTATTAGGCATCTGAGTTAATGAATCACAACTGTAAGAAATCATGATAATCCAGAAGGCATTAGTGACAGATTAGCTTCAAAGCTACCATAAAAGTGCCATAATGCTTACCTAGCGGGGTGATTAATACCAGCAATACATAATGGCATTATGAGGGATGGAGCTGCGCGGCGGCGGCCCCGCAGCCCCTTTGCTCTGGCCACGGCCCCGCGGCCCCACTCCGGCACGGGGCAGCGATCCCACCCCGGTCCCGGCAGCGCCGCAGCCCCTCTCCGGGCACGCCGCAGCCCCCAAGGTGGTGTTTCCCCAGGTGTTGTCCATAAGCCTTCGTGCTCTCCTCCATGCCGGCAGCGGTCCCGGGCGGTGGTGGGAGCTGCAGGTGTGTGCGCTTGGGTGGTGACGGGGAGGTGGAGACCATGGATGGGGCTCACAGCACCACTCCCAGCATCGCTGCTGGAGGGGGCTCCGAGGGCAGCGCGGGATGCAGCGGGACCCTGCAGATGGCAAAGGCAGGTCCTGTGCCGTGGGGGCTTGAGCTGTTTCTTCCTCTTTGCTGCCCCTTCAGCAAACCCTCCTGCTGTCTCCACCGCACAATGACCCCAACCCAGGGCTGGGTGTGCCAAACCCGGAGCCATCCCGGAGTGACCACGTCAGGAGAGCGTCACCCACGGCTCTGCCCAGCTGACGGACGTCCAGCCCAGTGTGCCCTCCAGGTGCTGGCAGGCACCGCGGTCCCCAGCGTCAGCAGAAATGTAAGTGGAACAAGTTGCTATTGAATGAAACTAGACGTCTCGTTATGGCTTTTCAGGATTGTTTTCCTACATCTTTATTGCTCAGGTTTGCTTAATTCTAGAGTGGATGCCTGCCAAATTGTCTATCAAATTACCTACTGGCAAGTAAACCAAGATTAGTTCACTTGAGTGCGGCCCTCTTATATTTGACTTATAGCCAAGCAAAATATGGGTTTAATCAAGGGAGAAATTGGACATGATGTTTCAATGAAAGATAGCAGGGTACTATCTGTTCAGCGGAAACGGGGGAAGACACAACCCGGAGGCAGGGAGCAGAGGAGGGTTGGCCAACTCGGCTCCACGAGAAGAGGATGATCGCTCCGAGGCTGTGTGAGCGGCTCGGCGATGCCGAGGTGAGTTCCTCAGCCCGTGCCCAGCAGATCGCTTGGCTGTGTCCTCCTGCGTCAGCCAGTGACCCTGGTTGGGCTTTCCAAGCGTGACTGTCCGCCGCCACGTGCCCTTCACGAGTCCCACGGTGCTGCGCTGGCTCCAGCTGTCTCAGTCGCGTCCCATGCGGATCTGTCTCCCAGCAAAACCCTTCTTGCTCTGGAAGGAGACGGGTTGGGGAGCAAAGGCTGTGGCTAGTGTGGCTCTTGTTAATGGGGGTGCACTGGGCTGGGCAAGTTCCCAGCAGACGGGAGTGGGTGAATTCTGCTCTTCTGACTTACGGCGCCCCAGGACACGCAGGAAGCTGTTTCCTCCTGCACCTGTAGAGCCAGAGCCTCCGGCCGCCGGCGGGGCAGGCTCAGGGTGGGAAGCGAGGGGGACGATGGAGCCGCCGAGGTCTGTGAGGACCGAGCACGGGCGCGCGTTCGGTGTTTGTCCTGGAGGCAGGGCTGGCGCGTCTGCAGGGCACGTGGAAAACCTCCTTCCAGTTTCTTGTGCTTCGCCTTGTGCCTCCCGACGCGCTCCCAGGAAAACGAAGCGTCTCCGGAGATGGGCTGGCCACCCTGGCGCGAGACACGGGGGTGTCTACACCCCAAAAGGTGTGTGTGTGGGGGGGTTGCCCCTCTGGCTGCTCCCCCAGTTGTAAACTGGCGCAGGTGACTGCGGGCAGGTCCCCGCTGCAGCCGGTGGGACCCGCTGCTCCTCCCCAGGACCCGTTCGCCTCCCCCTGCCCCATCCCGTGCCGGTCGGTGTGTGCCGGGGCCGGGTGCTCCGCGGGGGAGAAAGACGTGCCGGGCTCCAGGGCAGGCGGTACCTGCCGTTGCCCACAGTCCCTGGCTCCGGGGTGGTTATCCCAATCCCTGCGACGTGTGGTGTCCTTTTAAATCCCCAGCTCCTGGCATCACGGGAATGTGGGTGCGTTCCTCTTCTTCGCCTTTTTCTTCCCCTCCTTCTTAATTTTAAGCTTTTTCCAACCCTCAGTGAGGCAAGCTCAAAAATTTGACTCCTGAAGGCTAAAAACTGGAAGGTAAATAAAAATAACCCCAAAGTTAATTATATACTTAACAAGTCATGATTTTTTTTTTTTAAGCCCGTCTCGTTCCTTGTGGGGGTCTGACTCATGATTCTGAGCACTTGCAGTTGGCAATAATATCTTGCTGTAATTTGAATTAAACCACTTGTAGCAGTGCTCTGCTCTCTAATTTCATTTAGGCCCAGTGGGTGTCCTGTCTTCCTGGAATTTGCTGGCTATCTAATGAGGAACAGCCCGGCAAACCCGGTTAATGAATAAAGTCAGGATCTCCAGGGGGATGAGGAAGGGATGGGTGGGAGTGGGTGGGTGAGAGGGGACCGTGGGGATGGGGAGGGATTTGCAGCGCCGTTGACATGGGCTCCTCGAGCATCAGGTGCCGTGGGAGCTGCATCCCGGCAGCGACCCCGTGTCCCCCCAGTCCCTGCAGCAACCTCTTGACCCAGCGCTGAACTCGGGCTCAGCCCGCAGCTCCAGCGATGTGTTTGATCCTCGCCATCTGCCTGAGTTTTTCCCTATGAAAGGGGGATGTTTGCTCTCTCCGGCCACGCGGAGCTGCTGCCTGGCCCGGGGAGGTCGTGGCGCTGGTGCGGAGACGTGGCTGTGCCCGTGGGCACCACCAAACCCGGAGGCAGGAGGGTGTCCGGTCGGTCCCCCACAGCACAGCGGTGCCGTGTGAGGGTGGTGGGGCATCGCCCCGCTCCCTGCGCTTCTCGCTGGCGAGTTGTGAGCGCACAGCCCTGGCTCCAAGCCGGGCACGCAGCCGAGCAGCGAAATGGTTCCTGCCCTGCCAAAATAAAAAGGCGGGGATATTTTCAATGGCCTCCTCTGTCCTGCAGGGACGTGCGGTTTCCCGCAGTGCTCTCCAGGAGAGCTGTTTCCACCAAACCTCTGCCAATGGTTCCCGCTGGCGGGGCGCCTGTGCCCGGAGCCGGTAGGTCCTTCCCGGGCTGCCCCGTCGCACGGTCCTCGGTGTCCTGCCTTGCATCCACCAGCAGTTTCTCTCGCGGATCCCATTTTGCAGCCAGGGTGGGAGCATCAGCCCCAAACCCGCTGCGGGGCTGCGGACCCGGCTGTGCCGCTCGCGGTTACCTCGGGAGAAAGAAAAGGGAGGTGATAATGATGCAAGCAGATGATACTATCCCTTCAGGGAGAAAAAAATTAAAAAGAAAAAGGAGGAAGAACGTTTGGGGTTTTATATATTAAAAAGAGCAGGAGAGGGAAGAAAAGAAAAGAAAAAAAAAAAAAGACTTCCAAAGTCATGCGAGTTGCTGAGTTGAATTACGGGGGCTGGGGTCGAATGATTAACAACCCTCCCGCATTTCTGCATCGCAGTCATTACTCACTCCAAACCTGAGGCTTCTCAGTTACATACCCCGGCACAGGCCGACCATTTTTTCCATTGACTGAAAACACATTCTGACTGAAAACAAACTTTCGATCCCCAAGGCTTGGCACGCCTCGGGTCCTTCACCATATTTAATCAACGGGAAGCTAAACACTTTCAATCTGTGATGGCTCATTTGGAGAGGGAGCTTTGGGCCCTCGGTAGGTGCCAGATATAATAACTCTCCCCTGTTCTTTTCTGAGGCCTACTTTTATAATTTTGCTATTTTTCAATGTCAGACCCATCTTTTGAAGAAATTTTATTGGATTTCCTGCTAGACTTCAGTGAGGATTTTTCTTTCTTTGGCAGAAATATCAAGCAGAACAGGGGAAAAACTCAATCATAATCTTGGAACGAGGATTATTATTAGTTAGGATTTCTTTGTCTGTTTGCACAAACACATTATTTAAGAGCCCTGCGGGTCAGTGGGCCCCTGGCTCTCACGAACCGGCCCCTTGGTGCTGGTCCCTGCTGGCTGGCTGGCTGTCCGTCCGCCGCGGCTGCTCCTGCCGGGAGAGGGGCAGGCAGTGCCTGGCGTCGCCAGGGCGTGCGGGGCATGGCAAGGGTAGGCTGGGGGCGCTTCTCCCCTTAGCCGGGGTATTTCTGAAGTCCTGCCAAGACTTCTTAAACCTTTGCAAAATCCTCTCTCTCTCCCGGAATCGGGTCTCTGCCCCCCGCCCGCGGTCCCGGAAGCTGCGCCGCTTCGCCCCGACTCCATGTAGGAATGGGCATTGGAGGGAGACCCCGGCCACACTGCAGCTCCGTGGGCACCGTGCCCGCGGGAAATGCTTGTGCTGGGTGCAGGCTGTGGCCCCAGCCCGCACCACCATCTCCCCACCAGTGCCACCGTCTCCCCGCCGGCACGCAGAGGGGCTGCAGGGTCACAGGGATGCCAGGCAGCTGGGGGACTCCTCTCTGCCCCCCAAGCCCCAGGCAGGTCCCCCCCGGCGGGCGCAGGCACAGCACGAGGTGTCTGTGCTGGCTTTCCCGGCGGTGGCACCGGCGCCAGGCTGAGCGAGGCGCCGGTGATCCACAGGGACGTGCTCCATTTTTCCTGCATCTCTCTAGTTTTGCAGATACCTCCGGTGCCGGCGCTTCTCTGCCATCCATGCCCTGTCCATCCCGGTCCTGGCGGCCCTGGAAGTCAGGACAGCTTCGCAGCCCGACCTGGATGCGAGTTAGCGGACGGGCAGCATTTTCCGCAGGGATGGGGCTGCGTGGCCGAGGCCGCTCCCTGATCCGTCGGGTGTGCGAAACCCAGCCGAGGGTTTCGGCAACCAGCTCCTGCTCCCAGCTCTTCCCGGCCAAGCCCAAAGAAAGCACGTCGCTGCTGCCGGAGCGGAGCTCCTGCCCTCTTAGCTGAGCAGCTTTTGCTGTCTCAAGGTTTTCCAGGGGCTCTCAAGGCTTTCCTTCTTTTTTCTTTCCGTGTTTGAGGTTAAGTATGCTACAGTATTCAATAAATCGCTTGGCATGGCATATGACAAAACAAGAAAATGTAATTCAGATTAAAGTCACCCTCTGGCTAAAATGATAGTTTATTAAATAAACTGCAGCGCTGCCAATCAACTCTGCTGGCAAGCAATCCTTTGACATTAATCTTTTTTGATGTGATTTAGGGTACACCTGGGCCTTTGTAGAGTATCTCCCATAATTTCTTTCCCATCTCTCTGGATCAAGCTGCTGTGCTTGGCTCCGTTGACAAATTCCCCAAGTAATCCCTCAAAAGATTGGAGAAATGCTCCAAACGCTCCATTAAATTTATTTTCCGTGCTTTAAGAGCCCCAAAACTATGTCCAATAAATAAGTGTTCACTGTGATTTATTGAAATACTGCTCTGATTTAGAGTTATAGGCGGGGGAAATATGTCACCCCTGGGAACTGGAAGACCAGCCTCGCAAGTGAGACCAGATGTGCCGGCGCGGGGCGGGGGGAGCGCGGCCGGGTGGGGGGGGCTCCGCAGCCCAGGGCCTGAACCCCGCTCCCAAACCCCCGCACAAAAGGTCCTTGGTCGGGGTTTTTTTGTTTTTTTTTTTGCCTGAAAAATTTATTGTGGTTGTAGTTATTGGGGGAACCATCAAAAGAGTAATTCTGGCCCTTGTTTTTGCACAGGCCTTTTGATAAATATGATACTTAGAAATATGCCTCCCACAAGACAGGAAAGTCATAGAGTTAAAATGAAGTAATCTGTCAGTAAACTTGCTGGAATCAAGGCCAAAATGAAACCTGCGAAAGCAAGAGGGGGAGAAAGGGAGCCTGTGCTCAATGGCGCGTCAGCCCAGCCGGGGGGCCGGCAGATGAGGGGCTGCCTTTCCTCCGGGAGTTTTTACCCTCACGCTTAAAAGCGAGTCCAGTTATTTTCAAAGGGGCTTTGTTCACCCCCGGCTCCGGCTGCCCCAAGGGCTCCCTGCTCCATGCCCTGTGCCGGGAGCGCCGCGTCGCCACACGCCTGCTCTGCCCTCCCTTTCCATGGGTGCCCTCCTGCGCCTCCAGGACATCCCGACCGTGTTCCCACGTCCCCCCCGGCACTGGGGGTCTGCGAACCCCACGGGAACCCCGGGGGACGGCTCCCGCTCCCCTCGCGCCGGCGCGGTGCGTGGCTCCGGCTGGCCTGGCCGCGGTTAAAAGCGAGGTGTGTTGCACCACCTGTGTTTACACTGCACGATCTGCAGTTTACTGTAATAAAATCATTTAATACAGTCATAATTTTTTTGGCAAAGGCCGCCCTGGCAGGCAGCGGTGGGGAGCGGAGCCGGCTGACGGCAGCCTGATGGACCCGATAACTCCCGAGCAGGGCTGCTCCGTGCAGGAGGCAACACGAAAATCCAGCGTTGCGGCACGGCCGCGCTCGCCGGGGAGGCAGACGGCTCCTCTGATCCGCGGCCAAGCTCCCCGGGCAGGAGGGCGCAGGGATGCAGGCTTCCTCCTGCTGCTCGGGCGCTCGCCGGCTCCCACCGGATCACAAATCCCACCTGAGGCTCCGCTATCCGGAGCCAGGATCAGGGAAGTGGGAGCCAGCTCTCCTGGGGTTGATCCCGGTGCGGGATGATGCTCCGCCGGTGCGGGATGATGCTCCGCCGGTGCGGAGCGGGGTGAGCTCTGTGCCCACCCGCAGCCCCCGGCGCTCAGCGGGCTCGGGAGCATCTTTGGGTACCCACGTCCCAAAACGAGCGTTGGGGCTGGCACGAGGGATGCTGCTCCCGGGGAAAAGCCCCGCAATTAGCCAAACCGGAGGCGGCATCCAAGACTGATGAGGCTGCAGACGTGGAGGGTGACCTGACCCCAGCCCAGCGCCCCCAACACCCCTCCGCACCCCCCCGTTAGCGCTGCCTGATAAAGCAGGGGACAGGCGGGTGCTCGTGGGCAGCAAATGGGATTTCGTACCGGTCTGTGAGGTGGCTGCTGCGGCAGAATTCCCGGGATGCGGCAGAGCGGGGCTGCGGGAGAGGGCAGAAAGCGGGATAGAGGGGTTCAGGGGGGGCAGCGGGACCCTCTCCGGGGTCTAGATCAGGCCGCGGGGTGGGGACGGGAAGGCGAACGTGAGGGGTGAGCGGGGAGAAGGCAGAGGGGAAGGAAAAGAGCGAGGAGGCGTGTGTGTGACTGTTAAGAGAAACAGGATTCATGGTAATTTCCTGCCAGATGCCTGAGCTCCTCCGGCACGCAGACGTTTCACATGCGAAATATCAAAGCGTTCCCAGTAACAAATGTACTTCCTGCAGCTCCTCAGATCTGCCTCCGTGCCAGCCAGGGAGCGCAGGGACGCCGGCAAGAGCCGCGCTGCCACCGCCACCGCGCAGGGTCCGGGGGGCACGCGGGCATTGCCCCGCTCTCCTGCTGCGGCGCGGGCGCTGCCGGGCTGGCTGCGCAGGGGCTGCGGAACCGGAGCTGCGTTTTTTGGGAAGCGCTGGCTGCGCCTCCCTGGGTGCTTGTACGTGTATTGGTCCTGACAGCTTGAATTAATACGTCAGGGTGTATGATCCGCGCTGGCGACGGGCCTCTGACCCTATCAGCACAGTGCTTCCCCGCCTGAACGTCTCCCGGCCTCAAATTGATTCGGAGTTTTATAAACATCCTGACGTCGGGGCTGGGAAGAGAGAAAGGGGAAAAAAAATTCCCTCACCACCAAGATGTGGCTGGGCTGTACACCAAGCAGCGATGGGACGGTGATGGAATGGAGATGGAATGGCGATGGGACAGTGATGGAATGGAGATGGGATGGAGATGGAATGGAGATGGAATGGCGATGGGACGGTGATGGAATGGAGAATGGAGATGGGATGGAGATGGAATGGAGATGGGATGGCAATGGGACGGTGATGGAATGGTGATGGGATGGAGATGGAATGGCGATGGGACGGCAATGGGATGGAGATGGGACGGCAATAGGACGGCAATGGAATGGAGATGGGATAGAGATGGAATGGCGATGGGACAGTGATGGGACGGCAATGGAATGGAGATGGGATGGCAATGGAATGGCAATAGAATGGAGATGGGATGGAGATGGAATGGAGATGGGACGGTGATGGAATGGAGATGGGACAGCAATAGGATGGCAATGGAATGGAGATGGGATGGAGATGGAATGGCGATGGGACGGCAATGGAATGGAGATGGGATGGCAATGGGACAGCAATGAGGAGGCGATGGGACAGAGGTGGGCTCCATCCCACCACTGCGAGGGCTCCCCCGGCCCCTCTGCATCCCAGCAAAACCACCCTTGGAGCTGTGGATGCTGCTCGCCCGTCGCCAGCAGCCTGGCCTCAAAATGTCGTCTCTGTTCCTACTCTTCGGGGTTTTTTTAGAAAAGGCAATGCTTCTCACCTGGTTTCACAACTTTCTTTGCAATTCCTTCTCATGTCTTACAAAGTTGTTTCAAAATCCCAGTACATATAAAATCCCCCCCCCCACCTGTGAACTTGATTCAATGCTGTTTTTCAAGCTTTTCCTAAGCCCTGCGCTTGTGGGGAAGTGGTGAAGTTCGTGTGATTTAACACTTTTAGCGTGTTCTAGCAGCTGCCAGATGATCCCAGCGCCCTCCGAGCGGTCAGAGGGCCCTGCCAGGTACCGCTGTACCTCGCTCCTCACACCCTTCCCGAGGCAGTTTGGACCTGGCAGCAAATCCCTCTGGCTCCTGCTCGCGTCTCTCGGTGCTAACGAATGCCTGAGCCTCGCGGGCGCAGAGCGGCTTCGCCTGTGAGAAACTCATGCCAAAGCCCCAGATAATCATAAATCAATATGAGCTGCGCATTGCTTATTATTTGCTATATATTGTCTATTGGCCTGAGAAGTTGATACTGACTCGGTCGGAACAAACTGTCAATAACCGCAGACCCTGAAGGTCGGGGGAGATTGATACTGGTTGAAACCCCCGGCTGCTGGTGGGTGTGCTGGGGCAGAGCCAGTGCCGCAGCGGGACGGTGGCAGCTCCCGAGGGGAGAGGGGGCAGGCGGGGAGGAGCTGGTGGGTTTTCAGCCACCAGCTGCGGCGCTTCCCCTGCCGGAGCCCAGGGATCCTCCTCGGCTGTGGGGAAACGCTGCCCTCGACCCTCTTTGCCTGTTTTGGGGGCAGCAGAAGACCTTCCCCAGGTGATGCACCAGCACAAGCTGTTTTCTGCCCCTCTCCTCCCCCAGCCTTGTGTGGGACAAGGACGTCACCCACCACCCCCCACCCTGTGGGGGCGTCCCTAAGCCTGCAGCCGTCCCATGGAAACCTTGGCATGCAGTGGAACATCAAATTGGTGGAATTAAGGGTGAAAACTTCACTTCTTCCCTCCGGCACGTCGGTCTGCTCCTTCCCTGCTCGCTCCTCCTCGTCGCCCCGCGTTCGGTGCCTGTGTGCCCAATTGTCCCCCCGCCAGATTTCCCTCGGCTCTCGCGGCGATGGGATCACAGCGAAGCGACGCAACTTCAAACGCGTCCCATCCTGTTCCCTCTTCAGCCCGTCGAGCACAGCGCGGTCCGGGAGCCGCCAGGGAGGCATCGCCGCGCTCGCCGTCGCACCCCGCTCGCCGCCACGGTTTGGGGGGCAAAGCAACCCCGGGCGGAGCGAGCCCCCCGGGTTCTTACAGACCGCGGGGAAGGCATTTGAGCCAAATTTGGCTGCTTGGTGCTGACCCCTCGCTGTGCCTTTATTTTAGCTCTCCAGGCCAAGCCCTTCACAGGGCTCTGCGGTACCGGCGCTCCGCGGGGCGGAGGAAGGCTGGGTTTTGGGGGGGGATGCTCGGCAGCACTCACCCATTGCGTGTCCCTTTGAGGCTTCTCAGGTGGGACCCCCCAGCCGTTTGCCGTGATGGGAAGCCTTGGCTCGGCCGCGGGTGAGTTTCCCGGCTTCTGCCCTGGTTTGAAGCTCTGATGAGAAAAGCAGCCATGGGTTCGGCTCCACGGCCACCAGCCACAGCTTCCGAGCCCCTGTCGCTGGTCCTGTCACCCCGCCACAGGCTGAGCGGTGGCCCCAGCAAAGCCTCCACCGGCTGGAGGACCGATCTGGTGGAAGGGGGGGGACCTGTCCTTGGGGACTGCGGTGTCACTCCTGGAGCCTGCCCGCTCCTCGTCACGTCTGTCACTTCTCGTTAGTGCCCGTCAGCCGGGTAACGCGACTTGACTGATGTAATCGGGGCTGACACACCGGCAGAAGGGATCTCCGGAAACTTTACACCATGCGGCTTCCCAGCTCCGGCTCTTCCCTGGAAGCGCGTTTGGAGGCGATGCTCTGCCCGGCACACAGGAAAACGGGGATCAAGTCCCCACGATGCTGCACGCTGCTCAGCAAGCCCGGGCTCCCCTCCAAAAATGGGTCTCTCAGGCCAATCAAGAGCTCCTCTGTGGGGCCGGGCTGGGCTGGACTCAGCCGAATCTCCGGCTGACTTTGGAGGGGAATGAAGGTGCAGGCAGAGCCCCCGGGGACGCCCCTCTGGCAATGCCAACCCTGCTGCCAGGGCGGCGGGCGCCGGCGGAGCGTGCGTGCTGCCAGGTGCCCGCCAGCCGTCGCTCACGCTGGCGGCTGTTTGGCCCCGGGAGCGCCTGACGCACCGTCTGTGCCGTCCCGGCCCTGCGGCGGGCGTGCGGGGCTGCCAGCACGTCTGCCGGCGTTGGAGCCCCAGCGGCAGATGCGGGAGGAGATTTGGGGTGTTTCCAGCTGCCAGGCTGGCTGGTAAACGAGGGGCGGCGAGGCGGGGAGCGCGCCCATCCCTCGCATCCCTCCTGCAGCCCCGTGCTGTGCCGCGGCGCCGGGTCGGACCCTGGGCAGCTCCGAAACGGGTCGAGCGGGAGTTTGCTGGAATGAGGAATAAAGTCTGGGTCCCGTGCGTGCAGCAACGGCAGGCGGGAGAAAACCTCCTCCAGGCGTGCCAGGCACCACGGCTGGGGGCTTCCCACCGGCCGCGGGGAGCTCCTGGCTGGTCCGGGTTGGAGCCGTGCACCAGTGCGGAGAGACGGGCTGGGGGCTGGCACGGGCTGTGGGAATGGACCCGGCGGCAGAAGGTGAAAAAAAGGGTTTTGGGTCACCCGAGAATTTCTGCGGCGTGGGGAACAGCAGCACTGAGGGCTCCCCGCCGTGGGGTCTGGCAACCGCGCTGACCTCAGCTGCAGCAAACGCCGGCACGTTCAATCCTGCGTTCCATCCCACCCGGAGGAGGGTGGCGCAGCCGGTGGCACCCACCGGCATCCCATCACCCAGCACGGTGGGCAAGCGGAAGCGAAGGGCCAAAAGCCCCAATAGCAGCGAGGGTGGGGTGGCGGGGACAGCGCTGCCACCGACCTCCAGCCTTCCTGGATCGATTTATACGGCAGGTTTTGGTGGTTTATTTGCCGAAAATACTTTCTCACTGCAAGTGTCATACGTAACGAGCGAGCACATCCGGCACTTCGGGGAGATCAATATCTCTGCCGTTGTAAATATCCCGGGAAATCGATGCGGGTTGTAAAATGTATTTCGTCCATTTTCAGTTTTAACATCTCTTTGTAATAAAAATGCTATTTTAATAAATGAAAATGGGGAGATTCACTACTGGGCGACGGGAGCGGGTTCTGCCGCGCTGGATTTTTGTCATCCCCAGCGCCGTTCCCTGAGCTCTGGGAGCGAGAACCACCCCGGCGAGGCTGAGAGGCTCCACTTCGTCCTCCCTTCCCTCTTGCCCCGAGCCAGAGCCGTCCCGTCGCCCCGTCCCCAGCCGTCCCGTCGCCCCGTCCCCAGCCGTCCCGTCGCCCTGTCCCCAGCCCGGCCGGAGCCCTCAGCCCCGGCAGGGAGCGTTGGCTCACGCTGCTGCCCCCGGGGCAGCTCCCGGTGCGAAGTGGTGGGTGCGATTCTCCCCGCGTTGCCAAACTGCCTCCTAATCCCTTGGAACAGGTATTTAGCGCCGTGCACAGACGTGTAGGTGTCGGCCCCGTGGCTCAGGGTGGGGTTTATTCTCTCTGTGTACCACCAGCTTTTCCCTTCCTTTCCGCGCCGGTCCCGACCCTGCGGACAAGGTGCACCAAGGCAGGATGGCCCTAAACAAACCGCACGCCTCCCGAAAAAGCCCCTCGCTGTGCCTTGGCCAGGGCTGGAAACGGAATCTTAACCTATTTGTAATTACTGTGCAATAGCCACTTGTTAATTACAACATAAAACCTCTCGCCGCGTGAGAGACGGATTTATGGATAAAATCCCCTGATCCACATTCACGGCAGTGCAAGGGAGAAATGTGTGGGGTAGCCGGGAATATGTTTTAATTTTTTTTTTTTTTTGGTAATTTTTTNTTTTTGGTAATTATTTCTCTCTGTTTTAATACTGGCTGACCTTGGAGGATGTAAAAGGAAAACAGGAAGATTTAACATTTGCTTTCAGATGAGTCTCTCCCGACGGGCACCGGCCGCAGGGACCTGCCGATTGAGACAGCGGTTGCCCGCGCCGGAGCGAGCCGCGCCGTAAAACCTCTTATTTCCCAAACAGACACGGCTGTGGGAGGGCAGCCGGCGCGGGCAGCTCGGCACTCCGGTGGCAGATCCCGGCCATGCCCGGTGATGCCCCGTTCCCTCTGCCCGGGAAGGACCGCGAGGGCTCTGCTGCCCAAGTGAGGCTGGATTTAGGAGAAGAGGTTGGGAAGAAATAATCCCCGCGGGGCAGGCAGCCCGCTGGCATTTGCCACGATGGATTTTGTGTCTTCCCTTGAGGACCCGCTGGCATTTCGCTGCCGGGCACAGGGGCAGGTGCCGCCCTGTCTGAGCCGGCGCGGCAGTTTCCGCGGTCCGGCTCCTGTTTGCCCGGATAATAGTCGGTTATTGGGCGGTTTCAAATGTTCAACCTCTTATAAATAGTGTTTGTTAACCAGATTTATCTGGGCGGCTCGGTGTTAGCGGAGCACCGGCAAACTGCTGGTTTGGCTGGGAGGAGAGGAGGGAGCGAGGTCGGAGCTTCCCTGCTTGGCCTGGGAACGTGCTGCTGCCATCCCACCCCTGGGAGAGGGCAGGGACGTGTCCGGGCGGCTCCCAGACATTCCTGGGAGACTGCACCTGAGTTCTGGGAGTTCCCAAGGCAATTAGCATCTCTGTGCTAACAGTGGTTTTCTCCTCTGTCTAGGCAACTCCTTCATCAAGGTGTGGATCTGCTTTTGTCTCGGCGGGCGCGAGCGGTGCATCTCGGGGAGTTTAATTAGAAGCTTGGCACGGCGGCGTGCGCAGTTACAGCAGAAATGCCTTGTAGGGGCCATCACCGCCTGCCAGGTCAGTAACCCTGTGCTGCCCCGGGTGCTTCCTCCCCCTGGGATAAAGGTCCTGCTCTTGGGATACCTCCAGCACGTGCGATTTTGCCCACTCTGGCTGCTGTCTCGGACAGGTTGTGGTGGTGTTACGGCCACGTTTGGAGCGCTCAGTGCCGGACGCAGCCCCAGGGCATGATGCCTCTCCCAGCATCATCCCAGCCCCTCTCCCGGCACCGGCACCGGCGGAGAGATGCGGCAGCTCGGTCAATGCCGCAGCTCGGTCCCACCACCGGCGAGGCAGTGGCAACTGGCAGGGACACCGTCCATGTCGCTGGGAGCTGAGTGGAAGTCAGCACACGGATAATTACAAGGCAGCGCATCTCTGTGCCCTGTGACTAAGGCAGTATGTAGAGCAAAGGTAGGAACAAACCACCAGGAGAGCAAATAAATAAAGAAGGCAGCTTTAATAATGGGGTAATTACCTAGCTTAAGTACACAATCATCTAGCATTTTGCTAAACTTTATGACACATGGTGACAAGTTAATAAATGAGATGTCTTACCAGCAGTAAAACAGCTGTTACCAGCCACCCTGTACGTCTGGGTAGCCCATGGCAAAAAAACCCACCAAGCCAAATGAAAAGAAACTGGTTATTTCTGTTTGTCGAAATAGCCCAGGTAATAAATCACAATTAATGATGCTGTCATTTATCAAAGGGAAAGCTCTTGTTGCAAAAACCTTTGAAGTCATGGCACCTATAATTTCCTACCTATAAAAAGGTACCTTTGTGTATGTGTCATACCTGGAACCGGCGGCAGCCAGGAGGTACCGGGAGTTCACCAGCACCTCACACCCCGTCTCACGAGCACGGCACTAACGAAGGGGAGATGCCCCGGGCTGCGGGCTGGGCCAGGCCGGCCATCACAGAGCCCCGGATCCGGCAGGGATCGATTTGTGATGGTTTAAAGGTGGTTTTCCTCTCCTCCCTGTACCTAATAGCTTGTTTACCCTGCAACGTTTAGGTGGTTAATTCATGTTAATTAACAGGGATCTAATGTGGCTAAAATAATCAAGCTGACATTTGCAACGGCAGGACCGGCCAGGAGCAGGACTCCGAATTACCGGCGTAGCGAAGCCCCTCGCTGCTGCGGCCGAGCGGGCAGAGCTCGGCTCCCGCTGAGCCTCGCGGAGGAGCCTGGGTCTCCCTGCTCCGCCGCCCTCGCCGGGCGAGCGCACGCGTTGTTAACGCTGGTGCAATTATCCCGTTACTGCGAGAATCTTCATCTCCCATCATGTCCCGGAGAAACGCACGGCAGCATCTGCCGGCCTCCGGCACCGCTGTCTTCCCTGCCCCGGTCCCGCGCCACGCAGCCGCAGCGCGAGAGGAACGGGTTGGCGCGACGGTGACAGACGCGGGCCCCGCAGACGAGCAGTCTGGCTGTCATCGGAGATTAAGTCCTCTGGCACCAGCGAGCGGGAGGTACCAGGCACTTGAGCTGAAGGACCAGCTCCCTTCGGGTGTGGGGAAGCAGCCGGCTGGCGCAGCCGCTGGGGAGAGCGGGGAGAGGAGACACAGTCGTGTGCGTTCAACACGCGTGCCTGCGTGCTCGGGAGCGCTGGGGACCCGACGGACAGAGCTCCGGGCGTGCAGAGTGGAGCCGCCCCGCTCCTTCCCGCGCTGGTATTCCCCTCGCAGGGGAGATGCAGGTTTCCCGGGAAGGTCTCCCCACCCTCGCAGCAGCCATAAGCCCACCTGGCCGACCCGAGGCTGAGCTCGCCCCGGCCCCGCGCGGCCGCAGAGCTTTGCAGGGACGCGTCGCGTGCGACAGCCTCCAGCTGAGACCCGACACCTGCCCAGAGCACCCAACAGAGGGTGAGGTGCTTCCGGGTTTTTGGGTGGTTTTTGGCATTGCCAAGGCCAGCCGAGCGAAGCAGCGCGAGCCCCACACCGGGAGCTGGCTCCCGGCACAGCGGCTCCGGCTCTCTCGGGGCTGTAATACCCACCGCACGCCCCTTAAACAAAAGGCTCCGCATGCAAAGGGGAGGCATCTGCTCCCCGGAGCACCCGTGTGTTTACGAGGAATGTGTTTCTTTTCTAGAGACCTAAGGAGGTGGTTTTTTTTTTTTCCTTCTTGACTATTAAATGAGGCAGCTCCTATGTAGCTTTGTCATTTTTCCCCCACTGAAGACACTTTTTCTTTTCTTCTCATCTGAGCGGCAGGCACCTCACCCGCCTCATAAGCATCTGCTACAAGAAGTCTTCACCTGTCACCTCTTCCCAACTGACTTGAGAAAACAGGATAGGAAAGCTATAAATAATTAAGACCCATCCAACACAGGTGCAGTGACTAAATATCAAACCTGCCTGAGCATCACCAACGCTCCCTTGATAGCCAAGGGGAAACTAACCTAGTTTGGAAGGAGGAGGAGAAGAGAGACAGGAACCACGTGCCAGAATTGTGGCCCAACTGGTTTCAGCTCCTGTCGAGGGCTCCCAAGCAGGGAATAACCCACTCGTATCGGTGCAGTGTGCCACTCCTGGGTGAAGGTTCATGTCATCCCGCAAGACCGGGACGGGACATCCCAAGAGTGAGCGAGTGGCTCTAGCACCCAGCGCACCCAGCGCACCCAGCCCGCGCTTACCCCCTCATGTTTCTGGGGAGAGAGGAACCTCTGGCATCTCTATCGCTTCTCCCTATTAACATGCATGATTTACTGATCAAATCCTCCAGCCGTCTCGGAGCTTGTAAGAAGTTAACATCAAAGCCGTGGAAGGGAGGGAATGGCAAGTGCTGGAGAGAGATGTCACATTAGTGTCTGGCTCTCCGAGAGCTTCTGCATTTTAAACCTTGTTCGTCAAGACTCCGACTTCGTTGCCCTCCTTCGCGGGGAGGGAAAAGATGCCACATACAAAGAACTTGCCTCCCACGTGGGAGAGGCTTCGGTGGCCCTGGGACGGCGGGGACGGTCCTGCCTGGAGAGAGCTGCGGCTGAGGGCAGCACCGCTCCGGCCGGGGCGAAGGCTGTAAATCCTGCTGTCGTCAGGGCATAATGAGGCTGATGAGGATGAGATAGAAACTTCCCCTTTGGGCACTTCTGTAATTGTTCGTAAGGGCGTCAGTTCAGCAGAGCGTGATTAAATTCCCAAGTGAGCAACCAGGGAGATAATTAACTTTTGGAACAACTTACCTGTGAGACGGAGTATCCATCATTCAAGGTCTTTACGGAGCAAGCGATACCCTGCTGAAAGCTCCTGGAGGTGACCCTGCAGCCCAACTGGTGGGAAATATCCTCCTGGGACTGGAAAACGCTGATTTACCTGAATCTCAATGATCTGCAGGAATACTCCTGGCTCCAACTTGCAACAAAAGATAGGCGAGCTGCATAATGTGCTGTCAGCCTGCCCAGGCCTGGGGACGACAGGGTCACCCCGCGCCACGGGGCCGGGCACGCTCCGGCTTCCAGCTCTCCTTCCCGGCGCTGCCGGCTGCCGCTCCAGCACCAGGCTGCCTGGGAGGCGGCATCTCAGCTCTCCCACCGTTCAAACTTTCTACAGCACTTTCTCCACCCATGCACACGCACAACTGATTTTTAGGGTTTTTTTAAGTTTGATTTTGCCCTGGCTGGGGGTGAAATAATGACCATTTTCGCAAGCCCTGCTGCTGGGGCAGGGAGCTGGGGGAAGAGCCGGGATGTCTCCTGCCACCTCTGAATGCTGCGAGCCCGGACACAGCCGGGGCCGGCAGGATCTGTCTCCCCGTATATGCCAAGCAAAGAACCAGTAAAGTTTTGCCCAGGACGCACTGCCCGTGTTTGTCGGTGCCTGGGCGCGAGAGGGCTGGCGGAGGGGCAGGAGGATGCGGGGTGCCCAGAGAGCGTTTCCGAGGTTTGCTGCAAACCCTGTGCCGAGGAACGAGCTCGGGGCTGTCCCTGCACCGAGCAGCGCAAAAGCCTTTGGTGGTGGCCCCGTGCTGGTCTGTGCTGGGGGGTCTGGCCCCAGCCCGAACCCTCCTGCCCTTCCCGCGGGGGGCCGGGGCAGGACCCTCTCTGGACACCCATTAGCCCAGGGAGCTGCTTTTATTTGGGCTCCGTGGCACGGTCCCCGGGAGATTTATGGCCTGAGCGCCTTTGATGTGGGCCCCTGATAAGCATCAGGAATATTTTGGTTTCATGACAATGTCAGCCAGTGCCTCTGACTGAAGGGGGCTCATGGGCAGCGATGTTTCCTGCAGCTATTGAGCCACATTCCTCGGGAAGGCCAGCCATTAAAAGAAAATCGTAAAACCCCCTCTGGAAGGCTTTATAAACAGAGGGAAGCTTCTCCTTTAAGGGAGAGGATCGGGGAGTATTTCCATTTCAATCAGGGGCATCTCTGGAACAAGACCACAGCCAGAATTTGTCAGGGGATTAGCTCAGGAAAAGAGCGAGCGCAGGATTTTTCCCCTTCGCACTCACTGGGCTGTTATTCCAAATTAGGCTGTTCGCGTTGGGCTCGGAGGAGGGTAATGAAAACCAGAAGGGAGCGCGGTGGAGAGAGCCTGGCTGGGGGCAGGGGACGGGGACGGGGCGCTGGAGGAGCTCAGGGGTGCAGGGGGCAGCCCGGGGACCCCGCTCCTCCAGCAGAGGGTGGGCAGCCCCGGCGCTGGCGTGGTCCGGCGCGCAAGAGGCGCACGGCGCTGCGCGGTGCTACCTGGCACTGCGTGGCACGGCTCCTCTCCTCCCCTCCATGCTCCGCTGGGACAAAACCCGGTGGCAGCAGAGGCGGCACCTCATGCGGCACGGTGGGCAGGGGGGGGTCCCATGTCGCCCCCGCCGATCGGGGTCCCGGCTGCGGGAAAGCCGCCGTGGCCTGGCTTTCCCCCCGCGGCAGCCTCTGCTCACTGTCAACTGCTTCCCGCGTGATTTATTTGAGGTTTACGCTCCAATCTGTAAGGCAAAACCGCCGAGCGCATTTCTTCCTCCTTGTAATTAAAGCCCCCACCGCTGAAGCACACACCTGGTATAAACAACTATAAAAAATATACATGTGCAGCGCCAGAGCTGTTTTTAGGCGCCGGGAACGCGGCCCGGCACCGGGTGCCCGTCCAAGGGGCGGGCGAAAGCGGCTGCCCCGGTGGGAAACGGGGGGACGTGGCTGGATCAGGCCTTGCGCGGCCGCCCAAGCCGAGCTGCAATTTTTCCAGGGTTTTTTGGAGTGCGTTTTTTGGGCAGGAGTAGGAGTCCCCTCCTCACCCATCCTTCCCGGACATCCCAGGGAGCTCTTCTCCTCTAAGGGTGCAATTCCAGGGCTGAGCTCCAGGTTTTAAAGACAGATGGTGATTAATGCCCGATAGGTTTGAACGGCCCAGTGGTTGGGAGATTCGGATAGCAATGGTTTTCCTGAACTTTCCTGAAATACCATGGGCTGAAGCCACACAAACACTCCAGCACATCATCGTTTGGAGGCAGCGAGAGCCCCTCACCGAGGAGCCTCCATGGGGATGGAGGGGAAGGCTCCCAGGGCTGTGGTCGGGTGGTTGGAGAGGAGGAGTGCAGCAGCTCCGGGGATGGAAGTCATCCTCTTTCCAGGTCCCAACTCTTCCCTGTGTCGGGAAAAGGGAAGGGGTTTCCATGTATTGACCAAACAGCATGTATTGCTGCCGGTGAAAGCGTGGGAAGAGAGACCCAACGGCGGCTTCTGGCTTTGAGCAACACGCGCAGCTGGAGAACGGTGTCCAAGGAAGGCTGAAGGCTGCTGGAAGGGCCGTGCCAATTCCTTCACGGGAGATGTCTCCGACAGCCCCAGCCCCGGGCACAGCCTCGGCACGGAGCTCCCCGCTGGGGCAGCACCACCCCATCCCATCCAGAAAGGGACCGGGCTCCGTCCGGGGAGCGCTGGTGGCTCCATCCCTGTCCCCTGCTCAGGAAGCTCTTTCAGAACCTCCCGCTCCTGATGATTTTAGGCTTTTTTCTCATTTCCAGCCTAAATCTTTTTCATGGCTAATTTATCCCCGTTGTCCTTGCGCCCTCGTTGATCGTCCTTTAAATTAAACAGCTCACCCCCCTGCCTGCTGTTTCCCCCGCGTGTGTTTATAAAGAGCGGCCATTTCCCTGCTCAGCCCCCTCGCTCCGGGATAAACAAACTGAGCTCAGCCGGTTTTTAGTCCTTCTTTCCCCCGCGCTGGCAGCCGCCGTCCTGCCACCCCGGCCCCGCTGCCCTGGTGCATGATGAGACCCCGTCCCACATCCCCCGGGACCTCCAGCCCCCATCCCTCCAGCTACGGCAGTGAGGAGGGAGAGGTTTGGGGTGGGAAGGGCGCCCGGGCAGGGCTGAGTGCCGATTCCTACCGGCACCAGTGTGAGTGCCGGCACAAAGACCGACACGGGATGGAGATGGGACACCCTGCGCTCGGAGCACGGGAAGTTTCTTGGCCTCCCTGGCAGGCAGCGCGGCAGGACAAACAGGTTTGGTGGGTGGCGTGGAAAAGAAAAAGGGACGGTCGGCCCCAGCATTCCGTGCCCTGCCGGCACATGAAAGTCCCAACCCTTCGCTGCTCCTCCTGCGGTGAAGCGGGCGCCGGGGCGGTTGCCAGCCGTCCCTTCGCTCTTTCCCCGGGGGAAAGATGTCCCCACCGACCTCGCTTTCTGCCAGCGGGTTTTGCAGGGCTCCCCGTGACGTCCCCCCCCGGCCACAGGAGCAGGACGAGGGGAAGCAGAGCTCCCGGCCCAGCCTCCCTCCACCTGGGTCCATATTTCACAGGAGAGCAGATACCCATCGGCCGTGTCGCGGCAGAAAACCAAGAACTCAAAGCAATTTTAAATGAACTTTCAAAATGATGAACAAAGAGCCCTTGTCCGTGTTATACAGCAAATAAATCACACCGAAATGATAGTTGTAATTCCCAAAAGTACACAGAGAATTGATTTTCCGATGACATTTATCATGATAAACCGGCGCAGCGGCATACAGGCACATCTTAAGTTGCAGCTGGTTGACTCCCTCCCATTTATCTCCCGTCCCATCTTCACCGGCCACGTTTGCACAGTTGCACAAGTGATTATTGCTACTAAGGACAACAGTCCCGGGGCCGGTTTCAGCTCACCCCACACCGGAGCCGGGGCTGGGTTTGCCTCTTGCCCCACACCACCTCGCCAGGTATGGGGCCAAGAGGCGCTTTAGTGGCTCGGCAAGCAGGACGCCCGCACAGGCCAGTTTCCGCGCTGGGGAAATTATTTCTGGGTGGACACGGAGCGCCTCGGAGTTGCAGATGAAAAAACAGGTTCAGTCCGGGTTGGTTTAAGCCGCGCTCCAGCCCCGGGCTCTGGAAAAACCTCCCAGGGACGAAGCGCCCGGAGGAGCGGAGCTGGGCATGGGGCGAGGGGCCGGGAGGGTCCTGCTCTGCCGGGGGGATGGAGCAGGGATGCGCCAGGTCCTTTGCCGGGGGGACGGAGCAGGGATGCCCGGGACGCAGCTGGGCTTCTTGGCGAAAACCAAAACCCTTCCCAAAAACGAAGGCCGTTGTCCCAGAAAGCAAAGCCAGCTCCGTTAGGATAACGTTGCTTTCAATCCCCAATCAGATTTTTGAATTATCTGTGGCTGCGCCAGTGTATCCATCTCCCTTTGTCAGAGCCTCGCCAGCCTCTCCCGCTCGCCTTTATTTGTCTCGCTGCTGTTGCAGTGAAAATGTATTGGCTTTGCAGTTAGTGATTACACGTCATCACATACCCAATTTATAACACCATACCCCAAAGAACAGATGTAATAAAGCCAGGCCAGGAAACAGCAATGTTATAAAACAGAGCAGTCAGCTCAGAGGTCCTCGCATGTGTGCAGGAAAGAAAATATTAGAGAGGCTGCTGTGGGGAGGGAGGGGTGCGGGGAGGACGGGGACCCGTGTGCGGGGACGTGGGCGGCGTGTCCGCGCCTCGCAGGGATGTGGGTGGAGGGATCGGGGGGTGTTCGGTCCCGAAGGCGCTGCCTGGGGTGCCGCAGCNGATTTGGGGGGGAACTGGGGGTTGCAGCACCCGAGTCTGGCCGGGCGGGGGGGGACGACACAGCTTTGCCTCCAGCCACACAGGGGTTTGTCCCAGAGCCAAGCGCAGAGTGGGGGGTTCCTCGCTCTGAGCCCCCAGCCCCCTGCGCTGGAAAGGCGAGGGGCGCTGTTATCGCCAAAAACTTGGATTCCCCCCCCCTTAATTCCCATGGAGCCCCCTAAGCGCCAGGCTGTTGCGCCAGGAGACGCTCTCCAAGAAGACTTACCCAAAGCAACAGATTATGGGCTGTTACTCGTGGGCCGCGGAGACCCGGACCCTCGCCGCGGGACGGGCTAATCGCCGGCAGAGATAGCGGCAGCCCCGTCCCGATAGCGGCACGGCTGATAAACCGGCAGCGCCGGGAGCGGGTCTCCAGCGGCCAGGCTCCCGCTCCGAAAGCCACAGCGGAGGAGATCCCAGCACCTCGTTATCAGAAAGTTTTTGTTTAATAATCCAGGGTAATAAAATGCACCTCTGGAGGGCTTTGCCCAGATAAAGGAATGTAAATTGGTGATAAAGAGTTTTGAATTTAGCTACCACAAAGAGCATGTTAAAGCCCTTTGTTCCCCGCGCCTCCACCGGTGACCTTGGCCGTGTCCGTGCCGCGGAAGCCGGTGCCACCCCGCAGCGTGGGATGGCTGGAGGGGAGGATTGGCTTCCCAGTCGGAAGGACTTTGGGCTTTGCTGGGGAATGGAGGGGTCCCAGGGAGCTGGGGTGGGCCAGGCGCTGGCGGTGGCAGCAGGACCGCAGGCGGACATCTTCCAAGGCCGTGCAATTTTCCAGCTACAGCAGAGCCAGAGCTTTGGGAAAGGGCCGGGGGGAAAAGCCCAAAAACTGGATGCACCCAAATCCCTGAAAGTGCTGGCGATGTGCCCCGCTGCAGCAAGCTGAGCGCGCGGGCAGGAGCAGGACCTCACCAGGGACCGGAATACAAAGCCCCGGGACTTGCTGCAGGCTGCTCCTAGACAAAATTACACACATAGAAAAAGGAGACAACCACAGGGGGGGGAAAAAAAAAAGTCTGGTCCTAGATTGTATATGTAGTTCAGAAACCAACGTTATGCAAATTAGTTAGCATCAAAAGCTAATCACTTTGAAAGGTCAAAACTCACATTCATACTCGGACTAAACAAAAAGCTAATTAGAGGCCTTTTGTGTGCCTAAATGAGGCCAGAGAATTCCCCCGCTCCCAGGGGTGAGCGATGCTCAGGAGGGCTCTTGGCAGGATTATTTCTTCCGCGAGGTATTTACTAGGAAAACCCTCCCGCCGAATGGATGGAAATAATGATACAGAAATGGCACCAGACCCGACGCCTGTATTAGTGGAACATTAAACTGCCATTACGGACTGAAGCATAAATCCGAGAGAGGCCAGAGCTGGAGCGCGATGCTCGGAGCCAGCCCGCTCCCGGGATGGATCCGGCCCCTTCCAGCTCCACATGGGGCACTGCTGCTGCCGGCGGGAAGCGTGAGGGCACATGCCAGGGAACGACGACGCTCCGTCCCCTGGCTGGGAATGCCCAGGACCCCGCGTCCCCTCCCCGGCCGGGGGGCTCAGCGCTGCTCTGCCAGCGGGGGCCAGCATCAAGCCCAGCTCCGCCGCTCAGCGTCCGCCACAGGTTTGGCCCTTCGGCTCTGCCGCTGCCCGGCACGGCGCGGAGCAGCACGCGCGGCTCCGACGGGCACCGCACTGGCTCCGGCGCTTTTCCCCCGCGGGACCCCCCGGCCGGAGCCCCGTCCCTCGCAGCGCGTCTGAGCGCTTCCCCGGGAGCAGCCCCCGGGCTCACCCCGGCTGTCAGCGGCACCGTCACGCCAGCTGGTCTGGAGCGCTGGATTCCTGTTGCCAAGATATGGATTTGGTTTTAATAACAGTTAGTGCAAACATTGTAAATTTACTGCTGCTAGAGAGAGTTTTTGAAAACGTCCAACTCTGGCTATAATTTTTCAATCGCACCAGCTGTTTGTGCTCTGCTCGTACCTGACATGCTGCTTTGAAATAGCAATCACTGTATTTATAAGAAGGGAAGGACTCATAAATATGTCAGGAGTGGAATATACAACGCCATATTTCACCATTTTCTATTTTAAAATTGTGAGTTATGGCTACAGAAATGTGGTCCCATTAAAGGTGATATGATGTATTTTGTGTCTTGTTCAGGAGCCCATCCATCATTGAGACAATAAAGAAAACCGCACTTACTTTTTTTCCCTGTCGTCTGTAATTTATGATGCCCAAAAAGCTGTAACCTTTTGGCAGGCTTTGCAGAAACTGCTGCACTGTTAGCAACTAAATAACCTTTTATAAGGTTTTAAATGTGTTGCTACAGTCTCAATGCACTTGCTGTATCGATCCAGAAGATCCTGCAAAAAAGGGGAAAGGAACATGATCTATAACGGGATCGATAACAGTATATAGATTGTTGAAAGATGCTTCTAACGATTTTTGCCAGCCGTCATCTTTCAATGTGCTGCTCCCCATCTTTTAGGCTTCAGTCTTGGCTCAAATTAATTAACCTTGCTCAGCCCCTCGGCTTTGCCAGTGCTCCGGACGGAGACTGGGAGCACGGCAGCGTGTTTCCAGCCTGCAGGTTATCGCAGGGGGTGGCAGCGGGCAGAGAGACCCTGGCAGGGACCAGCACCCCAAAACCACCTGCCGAGCATCCCCCAGCCCGGACCCTGCCTGACATTGGGAAGGGTGGGAAGAAGCGGGTTGTGCCGACGGAGCCCTCCCTCCCCTGGCACGGCCCTGCTTTAGGCAACAATATCATTATTTATTTTTTTCCCCCCAGGCACTGGCCCTTCAGCTGCAGGACGGGGCATCCTCCTTTGGGGGTCAAGATCCACAAAATGCCCCCAAACCCCGACGCCCCCGGCCGCGGGACGCGTTGGCGGCGTGACGGCTGCCGATGGATGCGCCGGCACCTGGTGGGTGCGACAGGTCCACGCCGCAGGATTTCATCATTCCCCCTTGGCCGGGGTTTTAAAAGCGCTGAGTGAAAAGCAATTACAAGGCAGAAGCCTCCGTGTTCGCGGGGCTATTTAATCAAAAATAAAAGAAGGGAGCCGAAGCGGGGAGGTGCGCGGCTGGGCTTTGGCTCCCAGACAGCTCTGCTTTCCCTCCCCCCCCCCGGCTCCCTCGCTTTGTCATTTATGTTTTCCCCCCAAAGCAGCCACCAAATCATTATTAACGTTATAAATAAAATGAGAGGGCAAGTTATTAAATGTAAAATATGTGGAGTCCTCCTCAAACTCACTGCGTAGTTCATAAATATGATGGCTTAATTTCATCTGTAATCCAAACGGCTGATGAAGCATTACACAGCTCTCTGTTAATTGAAGTTGTTAACAAAGCTGAAGAGAGAGATTATTATGTATAGACTTTTATCCTTCAGGGGTATCATCATAACAGATCATAAATGGAAATGAATTCATCGCTCCCACATGCCATCGCGGGATCCCTGTGCACGGTTTTATGCCAGGCGGGTGGCCGGCACAGCCACGGGGACAGGGTGCAGGATGGGTCCCATCTGTGAGGGTCCCCCGTCCCCTCCCACAGCCCCGGCACCGAGTCCCCGGCCCCGGCCAGCCCGGCCTCGCCGCACGGCTCTGCTCCCGGCACCTTCGGGATGAGCTTCCCCGAGTCTGGCTATCGGCTTGCAAAACCCCTCGGAAGCCTTTAGCTGTGATGTGTGACCATGGCCATCATCTGGGGCACGCGATATATCAGGGAAGATGGAAAATCCATTCCCTCAGCCGATATATCCCGGCCGAAGCGCCCGCGTGCAGGAGGATCCTCTGAGTTCAGGCCAGTAAATTTACTGCGGGGCAGGAGGCGAGTTTCTGTGCGGGCACCCAGGGCTCGATATATTTGTCAGCTCTGTGGGCAAAGGGTCGTTCCCATCCCGGACTGGACCGTCTGTGTCCTCAGCACGTTCCTTAAACTGATAATTTCAGTTTCTTGCGAATAACTTATCTTCTTGATAAGTTCAGCTTCTTGTGATGGGTTGTTTCTTTTACGGAGAAGCAGCCGCCCGGTGATGAAAGTCGTACGGGAGGAGAATCCCCTTTCCCGCGGCTTTCTGTGGCCGGTCCGCACGCCCTGCCTCTGCCGAGCCCCGGGAGCTGCTCCCCTGGGAAGCGAGTGCCCGTGCCCAGCCCGGCCCCCCGAGTTCACCCTCCCCGCGGCAAGGCGATCCAGCCCCGCCGGGCTCCGCAGTGCCGCAGCCTCTATTTCTGGGCCGCGCTGCTTCCAGGTGGAGTTATGAAAACACACAATGCCGTTTCCTTCTCCTGGATCCCATCGGCTTTTTCCATCCAGCACATTATCCAGGAAATTCTCGTCTATACCTTTGAGGAGTTACGGTGATTATCTGGAACGCGTTACTCGCACACAGCAAATGCAAATTAATGTAGTCTTCACATTTCGCCATGGCAATAAAGGGGAATGTTGACATCAGCCTGAAAGTAGAATTAACTTTTGCATTATGTGGTGTGAGAGCGAGGTGTTGAAACCCGTGTCCGAGACTTTCCAAGTTACAGTAAAGAACTGTTCTGGCAGCGCTGCAAAAACACGGCAGCGTTTCCAAAAGGCAGAGGTAAGCTGAGTGCTCGCTCTGTTCCAGGCTGGATTATTGCTTCTGCTGGGCTTTCAAAACCCTGCCATTTTGTCTCGTTACCTCTAATGCGCTCCTCGGTTTATTGCAAGCTCATCTCCTTAAGAAGAGAGAGTTACGGCGCTGTCAGGCTCTGCTACTCTCCGATAAAGAGCCCGCTCCCTTCCCAGCAGCATCGGCCTCCCCTCCCCGCCGTAATCCCTCCAACAACCCTCCTTTCATCGCGGCCACGGGAACCCTTTGAACCGGAGCAGACAAGGGCTGGTGGGACCAATCCTGCCTGGGCCCTGCCAGCTCCTGCGCAGCCATAACTCCGGCAGCTCCGTGTTAACACCTTGTTCGCGGCGGCGGCAGCGGCGGCGCGTGCATTACCGGAGCCCCTTAAATCAGGCGCCCGGGCTCAGTGGGAAGGGACAAGGCTAAGAGCCCTATCGACCCCTTCTGCAGCGCATCTTCTGCAGTGCATGCCCTTCTGGGGGCATCTCCCAAATCCCCCCTCCCAAATCCCCCAGCGAGCGCGAAAACTGCCCTGGAGCATCTCCCACCGCCCCGGCGAGGGCGTCCTCGGGGCTTCGTGCCCCCGCCCTGTCCCCCGTCCCTCCTGGGGGGCTCAGTCCCACCCCGGCTGCTTCAGGTCCTGGTGTGGGCAAGGACGGGGACCCCGGGCACGGCCAATTTCCTTGCAAAAATGGGTCAGCTGTGATTTTCTGCCACCAGCCGTGGCGAGGGCCAGCAGCCGGGCGAAGGGTGGGGGGAGCTGGGTGGGGGGTGACAGCCACAAGGGCTGCCCAGAGCAGCGAGACCCGCGCCGGGACGGGCACGCTGGGTCAGGTGGGCTCCCCCGGCAATTATACCCCATCCCTCGTCCTTCTCTCCCCCCAGATCCCAGCAGAAGGGTAAATTAGCCTGCGTGATTTGAATTAACCCCTTGTCTGCCTCCGGTCTGGGCACCCACGAGGCAGGCGGCTGTTTGCCCAGCAGCGTCCCATCCCGGGGGGGAGCCCCCACCTCCGTCCCGCGCCACCCTGCCCTGTCCCGGCGCTGGACGGTCTGGCACGTCCGTCGCATGCGGCCGCTCCGCCCTCACCGAAGCAACGCTGCCTGGCGGCAAGGCCCAGGTTTATCCCCACGCGGAGCCGCAGCTATTGCAGGCAGCGCTTTGCTCTCGGTGCTGCCTGCCCGGAGCCGGGGGACGGAGGGAAGGGGAGCGGGAAGAGTTTGGAAGAGGATCCCTGGACGTGCCTGGGTGCACGGGGCCAGGCGCTGGCTGCAGGCTCGGCTTGGAAACCGCTTTCTTCATAAAAGTTTAGTTTCACAGCCTGAAGGGCGGCCGTGTGGCTGCTCAGGATGGGGCGCAGGGAGCGGGTTGTGCTGCTGAGACCCTCGGGACGCAGCGGAGCGCAGTAACAGGCGGCCGAAGTGGCTCAGCCCCGGGACCTGGACCACCGGGAGCAGAGAGGGCAGGCTGTGCCACGCAGGCACCCAGAGCTCCCCGTCGCCTTTCCCCGGGATGGGGGAGATGCTCTGGCCACCCCGGGGTTCTCGTCGCAGCCCTTCCAGGGGGCAGCACCCCCCTGCCTGGCCGGGCAGGCAGCGCTCCAGGACAATTCGGGCTGAGCTGGCTGTAAATTAGGAAGAAGGGAAAACAAATGATGCCAGCAGCAAGCGAAGGAAGTGTAGGAGCATTATGTAAAATATTAAATTTAATGCTATTCCATTTTCCATCTCAGTTATTAAATTAACTCAGAACTATGCTTGCACTTAAAAGATTCCTGTCATATTTTATGCACACGATGATCTCAGAGTAATTCGTGTTAGAAATATGTCATGTTAAATTACAGATACCAATAAACCTTACTTAAACTCAGCATTGATCATGTGCGGGAGATACACTCCGCCGGGCCAGATCTCTCCGGTCGCGCAGCCCCGGCACTAATCCCACCCGGAACGTACCTGGCTGGGAGCAGCGGGTGACAGCGGGGATGTTCTCTCCCCCCTCCCCACCAGCACCAGCGTTTCCCACCGCGGGGCTGGGGGGGACGCTGGCACATCCCTGCTTATCCGCCGGGGCGAGCGGGTGTTGCCTGACGTGCGTGGGAGAGCCCAGGGCGCCGGGCGGGGGTGAGGGGTGACGGCTACCCGCGGGGAGGCGACACCGCTTATCGGCCAAAGATTTTGTGTCGCCGTATCAAGCGTGGCATGGCGAGAGTCTGTCTCCTATTTGGTGTCACCTCCGCTTGCACCGGCTCCCGCCTTCCCAGCTGCCCCCTCCTCGCAGGGGGATGCACGGAGGCGCTTTGCCTGGCTCCGTGGGCTTTGCCGGGACACATACAACCTGCTCCTCCTCCGCTGCCGCTGTTAGGAGCGCCGAGGTTGTACCCACACACAGGACACCCCGATCCCAGCGTGGTGGGGCTGCGGCAACCCCAAGAAGCCGGGGGGCAGCGAGCGCCCTCTCACCCCTGCTGCCAACAGGGAGGGCGGGCAGCCCTTGGGATGCTGCCCCACGCGTCAGGGCGACGCTGCCCACCCAGGGGAGCCCCCCCCAGACCCCAGCCCATCACTGCGGGGTGGGCGGCTGCCCAAGAGCCAGTTTTCCCAGTTTTCCCAGCGGGCGCTAGTGGGCAGGCAGCACAGTGCCCGGCTGGCCACGCTCGCCACGGGGCTCCTGAGCCCCCGGAGCCGGTGTCCGTCCCCGGCACAGGCAGGGCAGCCCTGGCTGAGGGCTCCGCGCCACGACAGCCAGCCAAAGCTGCATTACAAGGCGCCAGGCTCTGCGGGAGAGGGAAAATGCTAAAAATAGGCCTAGGCAGAGAGGGGAGAAAGATCCCTCCCAGCCCAGCGTCCTGCGCCGGCTGCGGGATGCGACCTGCGGTCACCAGCCACGCGGGGGATGCTCTGCTGCTCCAGGACCCCGTGCGTGGAGCCCACCCCTCCACCCACGCCGTGAGCCCTGCCGGCTCGGGGACCCCCAGGCTCACATGTCAGGGGGCGCACGTACTTTTTGGAGATGGGAGCGGAGTGGATGCGCTCGGGGCAGCTACATGTGCTCGGTCCGGACGGTCCTGGTGGCACCTCTGTGCCGCCTGCAGCCCCAGAGGCGGACGGACCCCGCTCCATCGCGGTACAGCCAGGACGTGGGGAGCGCAGAGCCCTCGGCGGGACAGGGGCACCGCGTCCCTTCCCAAAACCTGACCCGCAGCCGCCCCGAGGCTCATCCCACTCCCTATCTTTGCGCCTCATGTGATCCACGGTTCGGCTTGTCCATCCCTAAAACGGGCTCTGTGCGCAGGAGTCACGAGCCCGGGCTGCCCCGAGGCTGCTCCCGCCGCAGCACAGAGGCTGTTCAAGAAAGTTTGGCTTCTGCCTTCCCTTGAATAGAGCGGCTTGTTCTCGGGAGCCCGCGGCCGCCTTCCGCCCGCTGCCGCGCTCCAGCACCCTCCTCCCACCGCCCCGCCGTGTGCTCGGGAGCCCCAGTTGCTCCCCAGTTGTCTTCACCTTGAGTGACCTGACGGGAAAAGCCCGGCGTCCCTGGGGAGCACTGCTGCCGATCCGGACCCGGAGAGCACCCAAAAGCTCAACCCATCGGTTCCTTTCGCCGAGAGGCTCCCCAAGGTCAATCCCTGCCCACGGTGGCAGGCGTAAACGTGACCACTGAGGCCACCACGGCCACCCAGCCCCAACGTATGAGCTTGGGGCTGCAGCGCCACCTCCCTATCCACGACAACTGCCCCGAGCTCCATCTCTGGAGCTGCTCCCAGCCGGATGGGTGCCGGCAATACCGCTCCGGCGCTGGGCGCTGAGCTCCCCGCACCACCCAGCCGAGGGTCCCCGGTGCCAACACGCACCAATGTTGGCCGTGGCCACATGGTGCCACCAAACCACCCGTGCCGGCAGCCGTGACCTTGCAAATCTCAGCTCGGGGGGGGGGGGCCCCCCCCCCCCCGGGGGGGGGGGGGGGACCCCAGCCCCACGGCGGGCACCCCACGGCTTGCCGGGGCCACGGGGACCCCTGGCCGCAGCCGCCCGCCGCCGGGGAGTAATTGGGCGCAGCAGCACATGCTGCAGGGCTGCTTTAATCCTGCTCCAGGTGGCTGCAATCCAGTGCAGGATTTACAGTGCCCTGACCCTGAGCTGTCAAGAAGGAACAGCCAGATTAATGGGGTGGGCGGGTTCGTGCAATAATCGTTTGTTTGATGTGACAAGCCTGATAGGCGTTGATTTACTTACAGACTGATAGGCTTTTAATTGAGCACCTCCGTCCCAGTCACATCAAAGGCAGAGGTTGACAAGGGGCCCCTTTTACCAAAAGCTCCCAGTGACTGACAGATCCTGGATGCTAATTCTCCTGGGGAGGGGGTTCCCTCTTTTTCTCTTCTTGTTTTTTTCTTGGGTGGTTTTTTTTTTCTCCTCAGGATGGGCCAGGCCAGGCACAGAGAAAGCCCCGGCTCTTGCAGGAGCGGGGTGCCTCTCTGTCCCCACCACATCACGCGTACCCAGAGCCTTCCAGCAAAGCCAACACCCCCCCGGCACAGCCCAGCCGGGCTTTTGTCCACCTCTGGGGGTGTTTTGGGGTCCCCTGATGCCTCCCCGCTGCCAGGTGGCTGTTGGCTGTGATGCCTGGGGCGCTGCAGGCAGGAGGGCACCCGCTTCCCCGTGGCACCGTCCCCAGCAGCGTCCCCATCACAGCAGTGGTGACAGCCCATCTCATCCCTAGGGATGCCCTTCCTCCCTGTGTCCCCTTCCTGCCTGGCTCTCTGCCCCCCAAAACCCAGGCGCTGGGAATTTGGGGCAGCTCTGGCTAGCACACCTCCTACAGACGAGGAGGGACGTTGCCCTCTGCGTTGCCGCAGGTTCCTTGCCAGCGCGGTGCCATGCTCCGTGCCGGCACAGCCGGGTCTGGGGGTCGGGGCGCATCCATGGGCACCAGCACCGCGCCTGACACCCACCCCCAGAGCCAGCGGGGCAGCCCGGCGCCCTCGCCCCCGCCGCAGCACGCTTCCGACGGGACCGCCGCATTCCTGACAAGAGCATCCTGGGAAGTTAGTGAGTATCGTCACTCCTCATCCTGCTCTGGCCACCACGGCACCGTCACCAAACCCACCTCTGGGTCCAGCTGGGCCAAATAATGGACCAAAGACGGTTCAAGTGGGCTGAAATGGGGAGGCGGGAGCCCGTCCACAGCTGGTTTCCCAGTGATTTCCTGGGAATCACCGGCCTCACCTGGTGGGTCTCCTCCCAGGGACCCAGCGACCCACCGAGAAAGAGACGTTATGGATTATCCGTGGACGGGCAAAGAAAGCCACCGCGAGGCGCGTGCGTGGGCACACAGAGGCACCCATCGGCCCGCCAAACGGAACCTCAAAAGCAAAATAAAAAACACCCCAAGTGGCTCAGGCATTTTGTGAGAGACTTACGGGAGATTATACTCTTAATGGGAAATTTAAGGAAGCGGGTATAAATCACAGCTCTTTTCTCTAACCTGTGGTGTAGCATTCGCCTGAGCCTTTGGGCTGGATTAGCGCTGTATATTTATGTTTTAAAGTCTGTTGTGTTTTTCAGTATCTAAATATAAATTATTTTTACTGTATCAATGATTAAATATTTTTCTTTGAGATCATAGAGTCCAAAAAAATAAATGTTTCTGAAAAGACATTCGAAAAATTTAAAAGAAGAAAAAAATCCCTCTGAGAACCCCTTTTGTCATTTGCAACCAATAAAAATGCCTATTGTTATGAAGGGCTCATAAATAATCTGATTTTGGCATGCTTTCATACCATACAGAAAATGAATAAATTAAACTTGATTTACAGCCTTTTTCATTTTTATTAGAGCCGCTCCAAACGTTCTCTGCAACGTACGTGCCAGATGAGCTACACCAAATGGTTTGAGGCTCCGGTCCTGGTATTACAGAAATTAAGTTGTTTTAATTTGCATAGTTTAATTAACTAATACTGGCAAAGAAATAAAGAAAAACAGAGGTAAAAGTGATTTTTCTTTTTTTTTTTTGGTGGGTGTCGGAGGACTAAAGGATCCCACCGAGACAGGTCCCCCACAAGCGCTTGGGCCGGTGCCAGCCGTGGGAAACGCCCGCGTCCCCTCAGCACTTTTTGGGGGGGGGCTGGTGCCACGGGCAGTGCCCGGCCACCCCCAGGCCCCTTCCCACCGCTCCCACGGTGAGGCACATCGGGGGTCACTGTCACCCCCCCGTTTCACAGATGGGGAAACTGAGGCACGTGAGCTCGGCGGGGCTCCCCGCAGCGCGGCCGTGAGGGTGGGGAAAAAACAGCTCATGAGGGGAAATGGCCCAAACGGTCCTTTCTCAGAGCCCAGCCTTGTGCAGACCATCCCCCTGCCCGCAGCCACAGGGATCTTAACAGATAAACAGGAAAAAAAAATTAAAAAAAAAAAAAGGCCTGAAGTAACGCCGCTGTGACCCGACGTCAGCCCCGCTGCCTGTTTTGATCCGCTGCCCGTCCCTGCCAGGAGAGCGGAGCTTCGCTCCCCTCCGAAGCACTTTGATAAGTGTGGGATGTTCTCCTCCCCCTCCCGCAATTTATCCCCTAGAATTTCGCACCAGGAAACAGCTTCATTACATCAACAACAGGAAGACCCCACTGATTTGTCACACAGAAAAACAGCTGTTAGTCACACATCAAGGGAATTGGGGAGGAAAAAACCCTCACCTTTTTTTGCTTTAATGTTCACGCCGTTCTTTAATGTTAATGGCTCTGCAGAGGGAAGCGAGCTGCCCGGCTATTCAATAAGTAACCATCACCCAGTGAGTATCAGTTAATATCTAAGTGTCTTCTGCTTTTCCTGCTACATGATTGCTTTGGAAAGAAAGATTAATTCCAACTTTAAAAAAGAAAACACTATTTTTATCATTGCCAGAAGTCTATATGGGTTTAAAAAAGAAAAAGCACTTGCTTGTCGTTTTACATCTTGCAATTTTGTCAGTTGTTTTAAAACATGTCTCCTGTAATAAATAAGATCATTTTTATGCACTTGTTCTGCCGCTAAAAGCCAGGCCTGAGCCGGCGCGGCGCTGGGGAGAGGTGGGCTCGGGAGAGGGAAGCGGGGCAGGGAAAATGCTGACGCCGGCGCTTTGGCTTCCAGGGGGGTGGCCGGAGGGGCCGCGGCTGCCGCTGCCTCATTCCCGGGGCGTCTGGGAGGAGAGGATTTACCTGCCAAACAGCAGCACCCGGCATGCACCGGCGCGCAAATAAGAGCTCGGCTTTTAAGAAGCATCTTGGATCCCCATCCAGCAGCGACGGCCGGAGCCAGCTCCCACCTGCCCCTCGCTGGCGCCCGGGCTGGGACCTCGGTGGGACCCGGCTTGGGACACAAGGGCTGCCCCCCTGCCTGGCAAAAGCCCCCTCGCCACGCTCCCCACACGCCCCGCAGCTCCAGGCAGACCCGCTTTTCCCAGACAGGGAGCGTTTTCCCAGTTTCCCTTAAGCCGCGTCCAGCAGCCAGGAAACTGGAAAGGCGTTTATTCCCAGTACAGCGCGGAGAGGGATGCTGGAGGAGTTACAGTGATTTAAATTCACACCTTCTCTTATCCCACCACAACTTTCCGGGCAGGCTGCAGTGCCCAGATGCCTCTCCCCATCTCCGCCCGTCGCTCCCTGCCCGCTCCGCACCCCGGCTCCGCTGGCACTCGGGGTCCCGCAGCCGGCGTCTGTCCCCGCCGCGGTACGGAAACCACGGCGCGAGGAGCAAACTTCGGCATAGCAGCAACACAAGAGCAGGTTGCAAAACCGGAGGGGAGTTTTCTGCCAAAGGGCAGGGCAAAAATAAGAGAATAAAAGCGCCGGGAGCTCGACAGCGCCCTGGTCCACAGGTGTTTCCGTGCTGGTAGTGGCTGCCGACACAGGCAGGTAAAGGAATACACTTGACTCCCTGGGAAAAACACTTCCTTTTGATGCAGCTTGGTATTTCTGGAGTATTCAATGCCGTGGTTTGTGTAACAACCGCCCCAGAAAGCAATTTCCTAGAAGTCAGGACGGCCGTCCCACATCCATGGGGAAGGCCAGGCGTCCCGCGCAGGCAGCTCCGCAGGCAGGGCCGGGACCGCGGGGGTTTCCAGCAGTCCCTGCACATCTCCCGTTTCCTAGCTGGCTTTTTTCTCATTCTTTCAAAACACCCAGCGGATTGTCTGCGCCTTCCTCTGGGAAGCACCTTTCTGCACACCCAGAATTGGTGGGACGAGGCCGGAAAGGGGCCCGGGGGGGCGAGGGGGACCCCTGCGGCGTGCGTCACCCGAAAGCCCTGCCCAGGAGTCACCCCAAGTGACTGAAAGATCTTAAAGACAAACACAATTCCCTCTTCCACGGCCACACTTCCCAGGTTGCAAAAACCTCGGAGTCCATCCGGGGTGGCTGGGGCTCGGCGCTGGGGGCGCGTCCTCGGGAAAACGAGCACCTCGTTAATGGCAGCCCAGGTGGGGCAAGCCCAGATTAGAGAGAAAAAAATATCATTAGTCATTTCTGAAAGCGCTCGTGGAGGCCTTTTGTCTTCTTTGGCTTCACTTTTATTCAAAATATTTTGCTTTTCACTCCATGCCTGCGTTATTTTCATTTGGAAAACGGTCTCGCTCACTTTGCGTGATGGCCCTTTGCGGCGGCGGGCGCTACGCAGAGGGTGCCAGGGCAGAACTGAGGGTGAAACGGGGCAGTTGGCTCTTCTCGCCCTCTGGTCGCTGCTCCCCTCAGCCAAACCAGGACCCGTAGGGGGTTCTGAGTGAAGGACGCGACCGGAGACGGCAGAGGACACCGAGCAGGACTCATCCCTACCCACGACGACCCTCTGACGGAGTTTTAATCCAGCGAGCACAAGCTGAATCCAGAAACATTCCCTGCTGCGCCAGCGCCGGGGCAGGATCAGGCCTTCGAAATGACCCCAGCCTTGGGGACAGTGACAAACGTGGCCCCGGAGACACCACTCCTCCTGCCCTCCCTGCGCTTCAGCAGCCGCCGCCGCCCTTACGCACTTGTCCCACCTTGTTTTATGGTATTTTGTTAGGGCCATGTTGTTGTTGGCGCACAACTCCAGTGACTTTGAGGAAAGGGGTTTTTTTTTTCTATTTCCTCCTTACTTGAATGGCTCCTTTGAAAGGCAGCGCCTCTCCGCTTACCTCCCCGCTGTCCGGATTGAATCCATCTTGCGGTCAGCGACGAGAGCAGGGGAAAAAAAAAAAAAAAAAA